>CM072824.1:17965306-18204918 GCA_036937905.1 Salvia rosmarinus | reverse complement strand
CACATCTAAGGGCCCAAAATTTTAGTTGCAAAATGGAAAAAGAAAAGGGGTACCAAAGGTGGAAGAAGCGAGATGCAAGCAGATGGGGAGTAATGGAACGAGCGTGGTTGCCATGAGGCTTGAAGAAGCCCGAAGGAGAGAAGGCGAAGTGCTTGATGCAGGTGGGCCCAGGCATTGGAGGCCGAGTGCCCTATGCTCGAGGCTCAGTGCGCGTTTGCTTTAATGCGGAAACATGTTTAGCGACTTGTTCTACCCATTCTTGGGTAGTGAATCTGGTATGCTCGATCATATTTGTTACACCTTGCGAGGGGGTTCTAGCGGACAAGGAGCTGTTTGATGGCGAGATAACGATCTCCATAGACATAGGCCCGAAAGTCGAGGCCGTTGCGGTTGGAGATGTTACTTTATGTTTGAAAGCAGGTTTTAGTTTTGAAGAGCGTTTATATGTGCGGGTTTTGGCGGAACCTTGTTTGTTTGAAATTATTTACTCATGGATATTACATTATTTTTGATAGTGGTGTTTCTCATAAGAAATGACGAAGTTATCGTGTTGACGCGTTATATAATTAGCTTTATCTGATTTACGCAAACATAATACACCTATAACTATGTTGCATCTTCATTGAACCACAAAGAAAGTTTTCTTAGCAAGATGACACCACTTTTCTCTGGCGTCTTAGACTAGGTCACAACAATCTAAATAGGATCAGTGGCTAAGAATGAGCGTTGGGTAATCTCACGGTTACTCGTTCCCGTCTGCGAATCTGTATAGAAAATGAATGTCGACCCGGACCTTCAGCGAAGAGGTTATAGAGCGAAAAGAATTTTAGAGCTAGTCCGTTCGACACATGTGGACGATGTCCACACAAGCTCGTGGAGAATGCAGTATTTTGTCACTTTCATTGTGATTACTCAGTGCGGATACATATACCTTTCACATAAGTCACGAATGTTTGAGAAATTCAAAGAGTTCAGGCGGAGAGCGAAGCGGTAAAATGTCAATCCTGCGTTACGATCGCGGTGGCGAATACCTCGATAACGAGTTTATGGACTATCTAGTGAAGTGTGGGATTACATCCGGCGCTTCACCAAGAGCACCTCTGACAAAATGGTGTGTCGGAGGCGAAGAAATAGGACTCTTTTGGAAATGGTTAGATCAATGATGAGTTATCGCGACATTGCCTATTTAGATTACGGGGTATGCATAGAAAGCGGTGACATCTTTGCTAAATCTAGTACCGTCAAGTCATTCGAAAAGACCCAGCTTCGAGGTTGTGGTTTGGGCGCGAAGCCGGTTTAAACCACATAAGGATATGGGCGATCCGACCTGCGTCTTTGAACAAGAAGGCGACAAGTTAGAGGCTAGGTCAGGCGCAAGGCTGTTTGTTGGCTATCTGGAGGAGCGAAGGTGGTTTATTCTATAGTCTGAGGATCGGAAGGTCATTATTATGCCAATGCGGAATTAGCAGAGGACTACATGAGAAACCATAAATCCAAAGTTGAAATCATTCTTGAAATTAGAAGATGATCGTATTCCACTGCTTGATTAGGCGAAGAGTGCGAGATGTCGGTGTACAGTGGGAGGGATCGACACGGATACTTGAGAAATTGAAGTGGGTCGAGTTCACGGAGATCACCGACCGTATGAGTGGTACTACCAGCCAAGTTGTGCGAGATGAGAACCACAAGATTCTTGCACCCACTGGTTGCCATTGTGCTGTGGCGCCTCGTCGTAGTGGGAGGTTGTTCGTCGGCTTAGAAGCAATTTATGTTCGTGGGTGAATCTTGGTTTAGTCGAGGAAGCGAGCAGGCAATAATCGACCCATGGACATCTGAGGCGTCTGAGATATTGATGCGAGATCATGGCACACCCGCTATGGACTTAGAAATGGAGTCCTGCTGGCTATGGATGTATATGAAAAGACACCTCTACGGATGGCAAGGAAGCCCGTAGGTAGTAAGTGGATATCTGAAAGGAAGAGAGATTCGATGGAAGGTTTCAACTTTTAAAGTGGGGGCTTGTGGCGAAAAGGGCACTCTCAGTTGAGGCATCGATTTGATGAGACCTTTACGCTGTGGCAATGCTCAAGTCCATCGAATTCTTACGGCCATAGCAGCCAACTAAACGCTTGAGGTTTTGGCAAATGGATGTTAAAACCGCTTTCTAAGCGGTTACCTTGAGGAAGGTAGAGACATCTATATCAGCGGCCCGAGAGGTTATGTGAAGGGTGAAAAGCATCTAGTATGGAATCTTAAGAAGTCCATTTATGGACTTAGCGAGCCTCGGTCATGGAACTTCTGTTGACGAGGTGGTAAAATCCTATGGTTTACAGGTTGCCTAGTGAGAGTTGTGTGTATCGGTTAGATGTCAATGGAGATGTGGTATTTCTTGCACTTTATGTAGATGACATTCTTCAGTTGGCAACAACGTGAAGGCATTATCGGGGCGTAAAGAGTTGGTTATCCGATCGGTTTCAAATGAAAGACTTAGGAGATGCGGCGTACATTCTTGGGATCAGGTTTACCGGATCATGAGAAAGAAAATGTTGAGCTTATCTCGGGCGTCTTACATTGATCTTTGTGATTACTAATTTTAGTATGCAGAAACCGCGAGAAAGGATTGCTGCTTTCGAGACATGGCGTTCGCTTTATCTAAAAGGCCTTGATCGCTATATTTGCAAAGGAGATGAAATGAGGACAAGTTCACTACGCTTCCGCCGTGGGAAGTCTCATGTCGCAATCTGCGATGCGAGGCCCGATGCTACGCTGTCACGGTGAGCATAGTAGCTAGATATCGATCTAACCACAGACAAGCCCATTGGATTGCGATGGCGTATACTCGAGTACGAAAGGACTGAGATTATAGGCTGGTTTACCATGCGAGATAGTCTAATGCCTTTGGGTTATCTGACTCGGTTTCAAAGTGACCGTGATGAGAAAAGTGCACCTCGGGCTATGTGTTTACCTTGGGAGGTGGGCCAGTATCTGGCGGTCTGGCGATGCATTGCGGACTCTACCATGGGCCGAATATGGCAACCCGGCGGGAGGCTTCTAAGGAGGCTGTATGGTTCAGAACTACCGTGGATCTAGATGTGGTACTGGTTTGCCCAAGAGTATCATAGTTTCTTCGTGATAACTTTCGGTGCGATGTGAACTTCGAAGGAACTCGGACCCACAAAGCTGACAAATTGTAGGAAAACATATGTTAACCCTGCCCGAGTATCCATCTTGGGTGTTTAATTCACCATACATTGATTATAAACCTAGCATCGTCTATATAATTAAATACGCAACACGTTGGGGTTTTCGTGTTTACCTTGGATGCGAAGAGGTCGATGGAGCGAGATGAGCGGATCGAGCGGATCGGACTCGGTTGACTTTGACCGACTGTATCCCGATTGCCCAATCTCCAGCGTCGAGTGAGGACGATCTATGGAGAATGCTTGGAAAATCACCCTCTTTTCTCTACCCAATTTTGAAAATCTCCGAGCTTATGGAATTCTCGAAAATAATGATGTCTTGATTAATGATCATTAACCTAGACTTTATCTCATACCTTATATTTATAATGCACTACCTTAATCCTATATGGAATATTACCATAATCTAAGGATTATTTCCATACTCGTGATTATTTCCATACTCTCGGGATTATTACCATAATCTTATATGGAAAGGATCTATGCATATACCATAAATATAATAATATCCTTGTGGGATAAAGAGAATAAAATCTTACCATGGGGAGCAAATAGGCGATTTTCCTCTAGCTTATGGGGCTGGATGGGCGGCCTGAGGATCAATCACGAGGAATAAAGATGGGCCTCAAATAAATTAATTATCTTATGTTCGGCCGAACATAAATTAATTTATAAACATTCGATCATGCCACTAGAAAAGAATGTTGACTTACCCTTTATTACCGAAGTTGAGTCGGGCTTGCACTTAGACATTACGAATCCCGTATTTAAGATATCGAACGTCCATTAATCATTTATAGCAATCATTTGCTTAAAATGATTAATAACTTCATTTCCTTAAGTAGTACCACTCAACCTTATTATTGTACTTGAGCTAACTCGACTGCGGGGTTTAGTACAATAAACCTTTTGAGCTCATTATGGGCGTCATCGTCCCTAGCGGATACGGTGACTCGTCTGAGATAACTAGCGTGACATACAAGATCGCCACCACCCAAGATCACGGAGAATCTTGGGTTAGAACATATAACCCTCACTCATAACAAGTCAAGTGATGGTCGCCAACTCATACTCACCTAATACCTTATCGAGGTTTAGATCATCGTAAGTCACCGAGATCTTGGTTCTTCACGACGGTCGGAAAGAAGAACTCATCTCATCTGTGATCCTTCAATACGTCGTAGAGCGTACCCGGCCAGAACAAGCAACTAAGTCAAGTCCTTCTTATCTACTCTGCGACTAAACCGATAACTCGTCCTTAAGTCGTCTCGGTGGTGAAACTTTTTATATCTCATTAAGCTTGACCAATCATATGGACTTACGTGATCTTCTACACACCGTATGATCTAACTTATATATGAGATAAGGGACATGAATATATGCAATCAAGTATTCAAATCGATAGGAGATTGTAATAGTGGTAACGAGAAACATTGTATACAAGCTCAACCAAGCGCTTTCGATTATACAATCCAACAATCTCCCAATTATACTAAAGCAAACTTTTTAGTATACAATGTGTCTTTCTACTAGCTATTACAAACAACCATCACTTTGCTTCTCCCACTTATACAAAAGTTTCCTTTCTAAGTGGGTGCCATCAGCGTAATCCAAGTCCTCTAACGTGTCCATCGTAGACTTTTGCGGCAGCTCTTCGTGAATGGATCCGCTAGATTTTCCGTCGTATCAATCTTTTCAATCAAAGACGTCACCTCGTCTAACGATTTCTCGTATGACATGGTACTTTCTCTATGTGTTTGGTGCGCCTTGTGGGTCCGTGGTTCCTTCGAGTTTGCCATTTGCACCGAGTTATCACAAGAACAATGATACTCTTGGGCAAACCAGTACCACATCTAGATCCGTGAGGTGGTTCTTGAACCATCAGCCTCCTTAGAAGCCTCGAGGCGCTACATATTCGAACTTCCATGGTAGAGTCCGCAATGCATCATTGCTTTGCACTCCGCAGGGATCGGCTCCACCTCCCAAAGGTAAACACATAGCCCGAGGTTGACTTTTTCTCATCACGGTCGGCTTGGAAATCCAGTCTGATAACCCAAAGGCATTAGACTATCGCATGGTAAACTAGCCTATAATCTGGAGTCCTTTTCGGTGCCGGGCATATGCTTTATCTGCGGTCAATGAGCTTGTCCGAGGTTAGGCGATATCTAGCTACTATGCTCTTGCATAGCGGATATCGGTCTCGTGCATAGCATTAGCGTACATGAGACTTCCTACGGCCGGAGCGTGAGGAACTTGTCTCATTCCTCTATCTCCTTTGCAGTCATAGGTGATTGCGTCTTGATAAAGGAACGCCATATGCGAAGGTAGCAATCCTTTCTTGGCGGTGCTGCGTACTAAAGCAGTAATCACGATTATCAATGTAAGGCGCTGAGATAAGCTCGACATTTTTCTTCTTGCGATCTCGGTGAAACCTTGATCCCAAGAATGCACTGCATCTCCTAAGTCTTTCATTTGAAACGATCGGATAGCCAACTCTTTACGTCGATACTGACTTCACGTTGTTGCCGACTAGAAGGATGTCATCTACATAAAGTGCGAAATACCACATCACTGTTGACATCTAACCGATACACACAACTCTCTAGGCAGCTGGGTAAATCCATGGGACTTTACCACCTCGTCAGCGTAAGTTCCATGATCGGGGTTCGCTAAGTCCATAAATGGACTTCTTAAGCTCCATACTAGATGCTCTTGGCACTTTACCACATAACCTTCGTGTTGCTTCATATAGATGTCTCTACCTTCCTCAAGGTAACCGTTTAGAAAAGCGGTTTTAACATCCATTGCCAAACCTCTGGTTCAGTGGGCTGCTATGGCTAGAAGAATTCGATGGACTTGAGCATTGCTACGAGTAAAAAGGTCTCATCGAAATCGATGCCCTCAATCTGAGTGTACCGCTTCGCACGTGCTCGGCTTTGAAAGCGAAACCTCTCCATCGGAATCTCTTCCTCTTGTATATCCACTTACTACCCACGGCTTCCTTGCCATCCGGTAGAGGTGTCTTTCATATACATCCATTGCCGTTATGGACTCCATTTCTAAGTCCATAGCGGTGTGCCATAATCTTGCATCTATATCTTGTAGACGCCTCCTTGTATGTCCATGGGTCGATTATCGCATGTTAAATCTGTTCACTGACTAAATCAAGATTCACCCACGAACATAAATCGCTCGGGTTGACGAACAACCCTCCCACTACTGACGAGGTTCTACAGCACAATGGCAGCGGTGGGTGCGGATACTTGTGGTTCTCTAACACACAACTTCTGTGTAGGTACCACTCATGCAGTCGGTATCTCGATGGAACTCGACCCACTTCAATTTCTTGAAGTATCCGGTGTCGATCCCTCCCACTAGACTCGACATCTCGTACCTTTGGCCAATCGGTGGTGGAATACGATCATCTTCTAATTCTTGAAGAATGATTTCAACTTTGGACTTATGATTTTCATATAATCCTCTTCTAAGAATCGGGCATTAGTGCTAATAATGACCTTGATCCTAGGACTATAGAATAAACCACCTTCGCTCCTCTAGGATAGCGATAAACGACGCTTGCGTCGGATCTAGCCTCCAACATCGGCCTTCTTGTTCAACATGTCTTTGGATCGCCCATATCCTTATGTGGCTTAAAGCGGGCTGCGCCCAAACCACAACTCGAAGGGGTCTTTTCGAATTGCCTTGGGCGGTACTAGATTTAGCAAGTATCTGCCGTCTCTAAGGCATATCCCCGAAACGAAATAGGCAATGTAGCATAACTCATCATAGATCTAACCATTTCCAAAAGAGTCCTATTTCTTGGCCCGACACACCATTTTGTCAGTGGTGTGCACGGTGAAATCTTGTTGGGATGTAATCCCGCACTTCACTAGATGGTCCATAAACTCGTTCTTCGAGGTATTCGCCACCGCGATCGGACCGCATGACTTGATACTCTTACCTAGCTTCGTCTCCACTTCCGCCTTTAAACTCTTTGAATTTCTCAAAGCATTCGGACTGCGGTGAAGCGGTATATGTATCCGTACCTTGAGTGTCGTCGATGAAAGTGACAAAATACCGTACCTCTCACGAGCTTGTGTGGACATTGGTCCACACAGTCGAAATGGACTAACTCCAACATTTCTTTGGCTCTATAACCCTTCGCTTTGAAGGTCCAGTGACATCTTACCTTCTATCACGGGATTCGCAGACCGGGAACGAATGTAGTGAGATTACCCAACGCCCATTCTTAGCGGTCTTTGGATCCTATTTAGATTGATGTGACCTAATCTAAGATGCCGGAGAAAAGTAGAGTCATCTTCTTGAGAAAACTTTCTCTTTTAGGGTTTGATGAAGATGCAACATAGTTATAGGTATTATGTTTTGCGAGAAATAGTATAAAGCGAATTATATAAGGTGCCAACACGGATAACCGTCATTTCTTATGATAGAAACACCACTATCAAAAATAACGTAATATCCATGAGTAAATAATTTGAAGCGAAACAAGGTTCGCGAAAATCCGGCACATATAAAGCGTCTTTCAAAACTAAAGCTGTTGTCCCAAAACATAAAGAAACATCTCCAATCTGCTTCGACTTTCGCGCGTTGCCCATGGAGATCGTCATCTCGCCATCAAACGGCTCCTTGTCGCGGGAACCCACGCAAGGTGTAACAAACATGATCGGTTGCACCGTATCTACTACCCAAGAATGGGTAGAACAAGTCGCTAAACATGTTTCCGTTACTAAAGCAAAAGGCGTACTTGAGCATGAGCATAGGCACTTGCCTTCCAATGCCCGATCTTACCGCTTGAAGCACTTGCCGCTTCTCCTTTGGCTTCTTCAAGCCTCGGTGGCAACCATGTTCTTGCTCCCATTACTCCCACTATTTCCTTGCCTCTACCACCTTTGGTACCCCTTTTCTATTTCCATTTTGCGATGAAAATTTTGGGCCCTTAGATGTGCTAGCGAGCATGTGCTCATTTCCCATAACTCCTTCCGCAAAGAACGAGCTCATTAAGCAATGACTAAGTGTAAACTCGGTCTTGCTCATGATCGCATTCACGCGAAAGTTCTCAAAAGACTTGGGCGGTGTATTGAGGATGATGTCGACCTTGGCCGTCGTCAATACCTCCTCCCAGCCGATCAAGACTATCCATGAGATGAGTCGTGTGGGAGACATGTTCATGGACGAACTTCCTTCTTCCATCTTACACGCCAAGATTTCTCTCATTGTGTGGAAGCGGTTGTCGATCATTGCCCAAACTTACTCGAGACTTGACCAAATATCGATCGGCGTCTACCATCGATCGATCTTTGCGGTACTGCAAGCCTTTGGACATCGTAGTCATCATATAGCATTTAGCCATATTGTTTGACTTATTCCAAAGTCCGCTTGACTCGCCGCTCATTAGTCGACGCGTCGATGGGGCATCGGGTTTAGGAGTAGTGAGAACAAACATGTGTTCTTCAAATGATAAGAACATATTCCATGTTTCGTTTCCACTCGATAAAATTTGGACGGATAACGGATTTTGTGCGAGCATATTGATAATCGGCGTGTAGAGACATATCTGAAGCGATAATGTAAAACACATAAGCATACGATCGCAAATAATTACGTAACAATAATATTGTAACCTTTTGATAAAACAATATTAATTGAAACCTCCAATCGCCCAGGAATCCCACATGCAAGCCAGCGTGTGGGCGTTTACACATGAACCCTCGACCCGGACTAAAAATACCTTTTAGTCGTTTAATTTCAATCCATGTCAACTTATCCTTATGACAAATGAAATTAATGATTGGACCTTACTGAACCACATCACTATCGCGAAGGAACTTGGCGGAAGTTGTACTTGAGGTGATGTCTAAGCAATGACCACAATTTTAACGAAGATGAATTCTTAGAATTGGTATACTCACTCGGACCATACCGCTTCAATTCAAATTCTTTTGTTATCTCATTTTATATCTATCTCTAGAGAACTTATGAAAATCGCACATGAAGCCAGCGTGTGGGCGTTTACACATGAAACTCCCACTTCTCAATAGATTTAAAATGTTTTATTTAGAAATCTCATCTAACAAACTTATGATAAGCAGTGCAAGCAAACCACGCGTGTGGGCGTTTACTCACGGTCGTCTCGCTTTGTTTAGAGATAAAAAGTGGAGGTCTTGACATTTTAATTTGAAAAAATAATTTGTCGGGTTGCTTGCTTAGTCTTTTATTCAAAGGTTTGTCCATGCGAGATCACGTAATCTAGCATGCTTTTCTATAGAACTCAACATGTAAAACATGCTCGCAGTAATTCTAAAATATGCTTGATAAACGCGATAAACCTAGCATGCTTACTATGCATCCAATTCGTAAAACACTTAAAGGTTTGTGAGCGTAATATAAACATACATAACGTACTACTGCATAATTTAAACATCCACGACATGCATATGAGCGATAAAAATAAAATAAAGCGTTCATCGCGCCCAATCGTGAAACACGCACATTTAAATCTAATCTATTACATAGATTTACAAAATGCAATTAAACTTCAAACGGGCCTCGCGTGCACCCGCACGGACGGATTCAACAAATGGGCCTCGCGTGCACGGGCACGGACGGAAAATCTGGAAAAATGGAGTGCAGGCGGGTCGCCCATCTGGCTTGAGCGCGCTGAAGCGGGAGCCCGGCCCGCCCGGCTTCTTGTCGGCCGCGTGCTCGCGTGTCCCTGCGGGCTACCTTAGCGACCGCGACCGACGAGCGAACAGCGCGCCACCGCCCGGCGTCGAGCGTCCGCGAGGCGTCGTCGCCAATGCGAAACTTCGCGACGCATGATACGCTTTCATGGCGCCGGGTTTCTCAGCGAACGCGCCCGTCGCCCTTCTTCGCCGCCGGCGCGCGGCCTCGCGGGTAATCCTCGCGACCGCGAGCTCGCTCGCTAAGCGCCCGGATCTCGCTAGAACGCGCGCCCGTCGCCCGCAGCCCTCGCGATCGCCCTTGCGATCGCGAGGCTCGCCATGAAACCACCGGATGACGGTAGAGAGACTGTTTTCCGTCGTTTCGTTCTTCGTTCTTTTCGTCTTCGTTCTTCTTTTACGTATAAGATTTACATAATAAAATCTAATCTAACCACGGATTTTCTCGTGGTGTAAAACAAAACCAACAAAAACAATAAAGAGCCACGATGAGCAGCGGATCCACAATAATTAAAACGCGTAATAATCAAACGTGAATTAATCCAGCAGAGCGAAGATTACGATCGACCTCGATACCAATTGTAGGAAAACATATGTTAACCCTGCGCCGAGGATCCATCTTGGGTGTTTAATTCACCATACATTGATTATAAACCTAGCATGCGTCTATATAATTAAATCTCGACACGTTGGGGTTTTCACGTGTTTACCTTTGGATACGAAGAGGTCGATGGAGCGAGATGAGCGGATCGAGCGGATCGGACTCGTGCTTTGACCTTGGACTGTATCCCGATTGCCCAATCTCCGGCGTCGGTGAGGGCGATCTATGGAGAATGCTTGGGAAAATCACCCTCTTTTCTCTCACCCAATTTTGAAAATCTCTCCAAGAGCTTATGGAATTCTCGAAAATAATGATGTCTTGATTAATGATCATTAACCTAGACTTTATCTCATACCTTATATTTATAATGCACTACCTTAATCCTATATGGAATATTACCATAATCCTATATGGAATATTACCATAATCTTAGGATTATTTCCATACTCTCGGGATTATTTCCATACTCTGGGATTATTACCATAATCTTATATGGAAAGGATCTATGCATATACCATAAATATAATAATATCCTTGTGGGATAAAGAGAATAAAATCTTACCATGGGGAGCAAATAGGCGATTTTCCTCTAGCTTAAGGGCTGGATGGGCCACCCGAGGATCAAACGAGGAATAAAGATGGGCCTCAAATAAATTAATTATCTTATGTTCGGCCGAACATAAATTAATTTATAAACATTCGATCATGCCACTAGAGAAAGAATGTTGACTTACCCTTTATTACCGAAGTTGAGTCGGGCTTGCACTTAGACATTACGAATCCCGTATTTAAGATATCGAGCGTCCATTAATCATTTATAGCAATCATTGCTTAAAATGATTAATAACTTCATTCTTAAGTAGTACCACTCAACCTTATTATTGTACTTGAGCTAACTCAACTGCGGGGTTTAGTACTGATAAACCTTTGAGCTCCTGAGGGACGTCATCATCCTAGCGGATACGGTGACTCGACTGAGATAACTAGCGTGACATCTGACCCGCCACCACCGAAGATGCGGAGAATCTTGGGTTAGAACATATAACCCTCACTCATAACAAGTCAAAGTGATGGTCGACAACTCATACTCACTAATACCTTATCGGGGTTTAGATCATCGTAAGTCACCGAGATCTTGGTTCTTCACGGCGGTCGGAAAGAAGAACTCATCTCATCGTGATCCTTGATACGTCGAGGCGTACCGGCATAGACAAGCAACTAAGTCAGTCACTTATCTATCTATCGCACCCTAAACCGACAACTCGTCCTTAAGTCGTCTCGGTTTGTGAAACTTTTTATATCTCATTAAGCTTGACCAATCATACGGACTTACGTGATCTTCTACACACTCGTGTGATCTAACATATATGAGATAAGGGGACACGGATATATGCAATCAAGTATTCAAATCGGATAGGAGATTGTAATAGTGGTAACGAGAAACATTGTATACAAGCTCGACCAAACTGCTTTCGAGATACAAATCCAACACAAAACACATAGAGAAAAGTACCATGTCATACGAAATCGTTAGATCGAGGGGCGTCTTGATTGAAATGATTGATCGACGGATAACCTAGCGGATCCATTCACGAAGAGCTCGTGGCAAAAGTCTATAGCGGACACATTAGGGGACTTGGATTGCGCTTGATGGCACCCACTTAGAAAGGAAACTTTTGTATAAGTGGGAGAAGCAAAGTGATGGTTGTATGTAATAGCTAGTAGAGACACATTGTATACTAAAAGTTTGCTTTAGTATAAGTGGGAGATTGTTGGATTTGTATCTTGGCGGTTTTGGTTGAGCTTGTATACAATGTTTCTGTTACCACTATTACAATCTCCCATCGGAATTGAATACTTGATTGCATATATCGTGTCCTTATCTCATATATAAGTTAGATCATACGATTGTGTAGAAGATCACGAAGTCCGTATGATTGGTCAAGCTTAATGAGATATAAAAGTTTCACACCGAGACAACTTGAGGGCGAGTTGTCGGTATAAATTTCTATGATATAGATAAGTGACTTGACTTGGTTACTTGTCTATGCGAGTGCGTCTACGGCGTATTGAAGGATCACGGTGAGATGTGTTCTTCTATCGACCGTCGTGAAGAACCAAGATCTCGGTGACTTACGATGATCTAAACCTCGATAAGGTATTAGGTGAGTATGAGTTCTTGACCATCACTTTCACTTGTTATGGGTGAGGGTTATATGTTCTAACCCAAGATTCTCCGCATCTTGGGTGGTGGCGTGCTTGTATGTCACGCTAGTTATCTCAGTCGAGTCACCGATCCGTTTAGGATGATGGCGTCCCTTGAGGCTCAAAGGTTTATTGTACTAAACCTGCGCAGTTGAGTTAGCTCAAGTACAATAATAAGGTTGAGTGGTACTACTTAAGGAATTAAAGATATTAATTATTTTAGCGATGATTGCTATAAATAATTAATGGACGTTCGATATCTTAAATACGGGATTCGTAATGTCTAAGTGCAAGCTGACTCAACTTCGGCAATAAAGGGGTAAGTCAACATTTATTCTCTAGTGGTATGAATCATGTTTATAAATTAATTTATGTTACGAAATTGAACATAAGATAATTAATTGTTTGAGGCCCATCTTTATTCCTTGCATTTGATCCTGGGCGGCCCATCGAGTCCCGTAATCTTGATGAAATCGGCGCCTCAACCTTGTAAGGAAAGGATTTGATTCTCTTTATCCTATAAGGATATTATTATATTTATGGGATATGCATAGATCATTTCCATATAGGATTATGGTAATAATCCTTTTCCATATCAGGATTATGGTAGTGCATTATAAATATAAGGTAAGAGATAGATTCAAGGTTAATCCACAAATTAGAGCATAATTTTCGTCCATCTCCATAGTGAGATTCTCGAAAATTAGCTAGGGTTTGAGGTGATTTCTTGTAGTATTCTCCATAGATCGTCCTCACTCGACGTTGGAGATTGGGCAACCGGGATCACGATCGAGAAGGTCAAAGCACGAGTTCGATCCGTTCGATCCATTCATCTCGTTCCATCGACCTCTTCGATCCAAAGGTAAACACGAAAACCCTACGTGTTGCGATTAATTAAATAGACGCGTGCTAGATTATAATCAATGTATGGTGAATTAAATATCCAAGATAGATCCTCGGGCGGGGCTCGACATATGTCATCCCTACATCTCCATCGGAATCTCTCTTCTCTTGATATCCACTTACTACCTACGGCTTCCTCGCCATCCGGTAGAGGTGTCTTTCATATACATCCATGGCCGTTATGGACTTCATTTCTAAGTCCATAGCGGTGTGCCGTAATCTTGCATCAATATCTTGTGTCGCCTCCTTGTATGTCCATGGGTCGATTATTGCCGATTCGTTTCACGGGACTAAATCCAAGATTCACCCACGAACATAAATCGCTCGGGTTGACGAACAACCTCCCACTACGACGAGGTTCTACGGGCACAATGGCAGCGGTGGGTGCGAAACTTGTGGTTCTCTATTTTGCACAACTTCTCGGGTATGTACCACTCATGCGGTCGGTATCTCTAGTGGAATTGACCCACTTCAATTTCTTGAAGTATACGGTGTCGATCCCTCCCACTAGACTCGACATCTCGTACCTTTGGTCTAATCGGTGGTGGAATACAATCATCTTCTAATTCTTGAAGAATGATTTCAACTTTGGACTTATGATTTTTCATATATTCCTCTTCTAAGAATCGGGCATTAGTGCTAATAATGACCTTGATCCTTAGGACTATAGAATAAACCACCTTCGCTCCTCTAGGATAGCGATAAACGATCTTGCTCGGATCTAGCCTCCAACTTGTCGGTCTTCTTGTTCACACATGTCTTTGGGCGCCCAATATCCTTATGTGGCTTAAACGGGCTGCGCCCAAACCACAACTCGAAGGGGTCTTTTCGACTGACTTGGGCGGTCTAGATTTAGCAAGTATGCCGCCGTTCTAAGGCATACCCCGTAACGAAATAGGCAATGTTGCATAACTCATCATCGATCTAACCATTTCCAAAAGAGTTCTATTTCTTCGCTCGACACACCATTTTGTTGTGGTGTGCTGGGTGAAATCTTGTTGGGAGGTAATCCCACACTTCACTAGATAGTCCATGAACTCGTTCTTGAGGTATTCGCCACCGATCGAGCGTTGATGACTTGATACTCTTACCAAGCTTCGCTCCACTTCCGCCTTGAAATCTTTGAATTTCTCAAAACATTCGGACTTGCGGTGAAGCGGTATATGTATCCGTACCTTGAGTGTCGTCGATGAAAGTGACAAAATACTGTACCCTCCACGAGCTTGTGTGGACATAGAGGTCCACACACAGTCGAATGGACTAGCTCTAATATTTCTTTGGCTCTATAACCCCCGCTTTGAAGGGTGCAGTCGACATCTTACCTTCTATACGGGATTCGCAGATCGGAACAGAGTAACCGTGAGATTACCCAACGCCCATTCTTAGCCGTCTTTGGATCCTATTTAGATTGATGTGACCTAATCTAAGATGCCGGAGAAAAGTAGTATTATGATCTAAGAAAACTTTCTCTTTTGGGTTTGATGAAGATCAACATAGTTAATGGTATTATGTTTCGCGAGAAATAGTATAAAGCGAATTATATAACGTGCAACACGATAACCGTCATTTCTTATGATAGAAACACCACTATCAAAAATAACGAGAATATCCATGAGTAAATAATTTGAAACAGAAACAAGGTTCCACAGAAAATCCGGCACATATAAAACGTCTTTCAAAACTAAAGCTGTTGTCCCAAAACATAAAGAAACATCTCCAACCGCAACACCTCGACTTTCGCCGCGTTGCCCATGGAATCGTTATCTCGTCGTTAGCCACTCCTTGTCGCGAGAACCCACGCAGGTGTAACAAACATGATCGATCGCACCGTGTCACTACCCAAGAATGGGTAGAACAAGTTGCTAAACATGTTTCCGTTACTAAAAACCAGGCGTACCTTGAGCCTTGAGCATAGGGCACTTAGCCTTCAATGCCCGGTCTTACCGCACTTGAAGCACTTGCCTTCTCCTTGGCTTCTTCTGCCTCCGGTGGCAGACCATGTTCTTGCTCCCATTCTCCCTATTTCCTCGCCTCTACCACCTTTGGTGCCCTTTTCTTTCCCATTTGCAGCGGAAAATTTGGGCCTTAGATGTGCTAGCAAGAGCATGTGCTCCTTTTCCCATAACTCCTTCCGCAGACCACGAGATCATTAAACAGCCCGACTAAGTGTAAACTCGGTCTTGCTCATGATCGCATTCTGTAGTTCTCAAAATACTTGGGCGGTGTATTGAGGATGATATCGACCTTGGCTTCGTCAATACCTCCTCCCAACCGATCAAGACTATCCATGAGATGAGTCGTGTGGGAGACATGTTCATGGACCGAACTTCCTTCTTCAATCTTACACGCCAAGATTTCTCTCATTGTGTGGGCGGATTTGTCGATCCGATTGCCCAAACTTACTCTCGAGACTTGACCAAATATCAGTCGCGTCTACCATCGATTGATGCTGCAGCTACAAGCCTTTGGACATAGTAGTCATCATATAGCATTTAGCCATATTGTTTGACTTATTCCAAAGTCTTCTTGACTCTCGCTGCTCATTAGTCGATGCGTCGATAGGGCATTGGGTTTAGGAGTAGTGAGAACAAACATGTGTTCTTCGATAAGAACATATTCCATGTTTCGTTTCCACTCGATAAAATTTTGACGGATAGCAGTTTTGTGCGAGCATAATGATTATCGGTAAGAGACATATCTGAAACGATAATGTAAACACATAAGCATACGATCTCATATAATTCGTAACAATAATATTGTAACCTTTTGATAAAACAATATTAATTGAAACCTCCAATCGCCCAAGGAATCCCACATGCAAGCCACGCGTGTGGACGTTTACACATGAACCCCTCGACCAGACTAAAATATACCTTTTAGTCGTTTAATTTCAATCCATGTCAACTTATCCTTATGACAAATGAAATTAACGATTGGACCTTACTAGACCACATCATTATCGCAAGAAGGGACTTCGCGGGAAGTTGTACTTGAGGTGATGTCTAGCAATGACCACATTTTAACATCGAAAGCAATTCTTAGAATTAGCATACTCACTTTAGGACCATACCGCTTGAATTCAATTCTTGTGTTATCTCATTTTATATCTATCTCTAGAGAACTTATGAAAATCGCACATACAAGCCAGCGTGTGGGCGTTTATACATGAAACTCCCACTTCTCAATAGATTTAAAAATTTATTTAGAAATCTCATCTAACAAACTTATAATAAGCAAGCAAGCAAGCCAATGTGGGCGTTTACTCACGATCGTCTCGCTTTGTTTGGAGATCAAAAGTGGAGGTCTTGATATTTTAATTCAAAAATTAATTTGTCGGGTTACTTGCTTGGTCTTTTTATTCAAAAGGTTTGTCCATGCAGATCACGTAATCTAGCAGGCTTTTCTATAGAACTCGACATGTAAAACATGCTCGCAGAATTCTAAAAAAAATGCTTGATAAGCGCGATAAACTAGCATGCTTACTATGCGCATCAATTACGTAAAACACTTAAAGGTTTGTCGACATAATTTAAACATACATAGCATGCTCTTGCATAATTTAAACATCCACGACATGCATATGAGCGATAAAAATAAAATAAAGCGTTCATCGCGGCCCGTTCGTGAAACACACACTTTCTGTCTAATCTATTACATAGATTTGCAAAGTACAATTTAAACTTGAAAATGGGCCTCGCGTGCGCGCACGGACGGATTCAACAAATGGGCCTCGCGTGCATGGGCACGGACGGAAAATACTGGTTGGGTGGAAAAGCGGGTGCGGGCGGGTCGGTCTTGTCATGTCTTGGGCAGCTAGGCAAAGCCCGTCGTGCGCCCGACCTCGCGCGCCGCCAGCGTGCTTCGCGGGCTTCCTCGCGGTCGCTAAAGCGACCGCGACCCGGCGAAAGCGCGTCGTGGCCTCCTCGAGCACCGAGCGTCTATCGAGGCGTCGTCCGCCCGGCGACGAGGCTTCGCGACCGCGAATGCGCTATGGCGCCGGGTGTCTCGGCGTGAGCGTGCACCGTCACCCGCTAGCTCGCCTTTGCCGCGTTGCCTTGCGGTCGTCCCGCGACCGAGCTTTCTCAAGGCGCCCGGGATCTCGCGCGCGAGCGCGCCCGTCGCCCGCGCCCGCCGCGATCGCCCTCGCGATCCGCGAGCTCGCCGCGAAACCGCCGAGGGACACCAGCGAGACTGTTGTTCCCCATCGTCTCGTCTTTCGTGCTTTCTTCTTCGTTCTTCTTTACGGATAAGATTTACGAAAATAAATCTAATCTAACCACGGATTTTCTCGTGGTGAAAACAAAACCAACAAAAACAAAAGCGAGCCATGATGAGCAGCGGATCCACAATTAATTAAGCGCACGTAATAATCAAACGTGAATTAATCTAACAGAGCGAAGATCGATCCCGTGCTCGATGCCAATTGATGGGAAAACTAAGTTTAGCCCTACGCCCAGAGGATCTATCTTGGATATTTAATTCACCATACATTGATTATATTCCTAGCATGCGTCTATATAATAAATTGCAACACGTTGGGGTTTTCGTGTTTACCTTTGGATGCATCGAGGTGAATCGAGCGGGATGAGCGGATCGGTCGAGCGGGCGATAGACTCGTGCTTTGACCTTACGGGTGTATCCGGTTGCCCAATCTCCAACGTCGGTGAGGACGATCTATGGAGAATGCTTGAAAAATCACCCAATACACTCTATGAAAATTTCGAGAATCCTCACAAGAGCTATGTGATGCTCGAAAATTATGCTCTCAATTATGAAGCATTAACCTAGACTTTATCTCATACCTTATATTTATAATGCACTACCTTAATCCCATATGGAAATTACCATAAGCCTTTATGGAAATTACCGTACTTCCAGGATTATTACCATACACCTAGGATTATTACCATAATCTTATATGGAAAGGATCTATGCATATACCATAAATATAATAACATCCTTGTAGGATAAAGAGAATAAAATCTTGCCATAGAGAGTACACGGGGGCGATTTTCTTCTTACTACGGCCCTGGATGGGCCGGCCAGGATCAAATGCAAGGAATAAAGATGAGCCTCAAATAAATTAATTATCTTATGTTCACCCGAACATAAATTAATTTATAAACATTTATTCATGCCACTAGAGAATAAATCTTGACTTACCCTTTATTACCGAAGTTGAGTCGGGCTTGCACTTAGACATTCGAATCCCGTATTTAAGATATCGAGCGTCCATTAATTATTTATAGCAATCATTGCTTAAAATAATTAATATCTTTAATTCATAAGCGGTACCACTCAACCTCATTATTGTACTTGAGCTAACTCGACTGCGGGGTTTAGTACAATAAACCTTTTGAGCTCCTTAAGTGGATGTCATCGTCCTAGCGGATCTGGTGACTCGACATGATAACTAGCGTGACATACAAGATCGCCACCACCCAAGATGCGGAGAATCTTGGGTTAGAACATATAACCCTCACCATAACAAGTCAAAGTGATGGTCGCAACTTATACTCACCTAATACCTTATCGAGGTTTAGATCATCGTAAGTCACCGAGATATTGGTTCTTCATGACGGTCGATAGAAGAACACATCTCACCGTGATCCTTCAATACGTCGAGACGCGTGCCGGCATAGACAAGTAACTAAGTCAAGTCCTTCTTATCTATACCGCGGCTATACCGACAACTCGTCCTCAAGTTGTCTCGGTGTGAAACTTTTATATCTCATTAAGCTTGACCAATCATACGGACTTACGTGATCTTCTACACAATCGTATGATCTAACTTATATATGAGATAAGGGGACACGGATATATGCAATCAAGTATTCATTCGGATAGGAGATTGTAATAGTGGTAACGAAACATTGTATACAAGCTCAACCAAACCGCTTTCGATATACAAATCCAACAATATCATATCAACGCCTCTACGAGGACTTTCATCTGCGTTTTTAAACTTTACAAAAATACCGGTGCAGTATGATGCCCATAAACAAATACCGCATCACTCGTGTACCTCGTCGCAGTGCGTGCAAAAATCAACACGCTCTCGTGGTCATCAAAATGGGTTCATGTCGGAACGACTCGCCGTTTCCGCATGCATCAAAAGATATACAAAGTATATAGACAAAAGATAATCTAGTCCTAAGAACTAGATCTATGGTGCCCGGAGTGTAGATCGGGCTCCATGCATCAGTCGGGGCTGGAAGCATAGGAGTTGTCCCTCTTCCATCTCGTCATCGGTGATATATCTCCTGGGGTCTTCCTCGGGGTCCTCCTCCGGATCCTCCTCCGGGTCTTCCTCGGGGTCCTCCTTTTCAGCGTCGGGCACGGGGACAACGGGCTCTCGGTCTCTAGCGGCCCTGGCTTTCTCCATAACCGCTAGGTCTCGGCGGATCTCAGCCATGACTTCCTCGTAGACATCATCCGGAAAAGGGGCAACTGCAGGGCGGACATCGGTCTCTCTCACTATACAGAAGCTATGTCACGGGATCATAAATCCTGACATCATGGTCCAAAGGCTCGGCGGAGGTGGCGATGGGCGGGTGGTGGAGCCGGCGAGATGGGGTGGAGCGGATATGGCATGACCGGCGGTGATGGCTGGGCGGGCAATGGCGAGATGGAATCCTGCGGTGGTAGGATGGGAAGGTGAGTTGTCGGGCGAAGGTCCCGCCGAACATGCTCCTGCTGCTTGCCAGCAAGAACACCGTCCATCACCGCTAGCGAGGCACCTCTGGATGGAGCCACTCCGGAATCTCGTCACGCCAGTGTATTCCCGTCGGAGCGACATCACGGTCCGCGTGGTGCAGCTCCGTACACCGTGAACACATAGCTCAGTGGCTAGCAAAGCGAGCGGATCCGCCAGTCAGCTCTCTCGGCGCCGTAAATGTAGTCCGCCGATATTTCACGGGCATAACCACGCCATCGGATGGCGATCTCATGATCGGCGAGTACACCGTCATAATGCGATGTACCGGGCATGTCTTTGCGACCAGCACGACGCGTGAAGTGTGCCAAAACTTCGCCAAGGTCGTCTCCGGCACATCCGGTAGGGCGATGACGATCGTATAACCTCGCCGGGGTGGCCTAGAGGACGAGGCGCTTAGTTGTGAACACGGTCCGAGCCATCGAAAAGGAAAGTTTCACTATGGTGGACACGGTAACCATAACGGTGTATCTAAAGAAGATATGTATACAAAGACATCTATACAACAAAGGTTATAGCAATCTATATTCTACTATGACCTAAAATTTTAAATTCTATGGTACGACTTTCATGGTTGGGTCTCCGGGAAGAGACGGTATGGTTTCTTAGAGTAGGGTAACGATCGACGTCTAGCCTTCGGTAGAAGTTACGAGGTCACCCTAGCTTATCGGGTTTTAAATCCTTATTTCTACTCATGTTATCGTATCACATCATGTCCATTCTCATTATGCACTTACCAATCGTTATTTCATTTTACACAACCATAATGTTATCGTTCATTCTTTTACATATGCCACGATAGAGGTAACACGCGTGGTGTTGAATTTCTTCATGTCGAGAGGTTGGGGCTTGTAGCGGTGTAGTCCTCGGTTGAGCAATCGCTTCGTCGTCGAGACTCGTCATGGTCTCATCATCGATTCCATTCGGTTGTGATCCTTAAGATCCCTATGTTCTCGTTTCTCCTTAGTATTTCGTTTAATTGGGGATATCTTATGTTCTCATACTAAGTTCGTGAAAAATGGATCATGCGTCTTAAGAGTCTATGTTCTCATGGGAAACATACTCATTTACATCATGCTTCTATCATGCTTCAGATACAACGAGAAACACAAATCGCGACACATTGTGCGATACTCAAGCATTCTCATTTACTCATTTACCAAGTTCTTAAAGCATTACTTTCATTCAAGCTAATGACTAGTCAATTGAAACAACTTTTCAATTTCAAAATTTCCATTTTCCAAATATTTTCAATTTCCCAACAAGGCGATTGAAATTCCAATTCACATTTCATATACTTCAATCATTTCAAAACAACCTTTAGTTGAAACAGTTACCTTCTTCCTCGTTGAGCAGGACGACGATGGAGTGCAGTGCAGTAGCAGTCAAACCTAAACAATTTCTAGACTCAACTTTCAACTCAGGATTCAAGGAAGGGGGTTTCTAGGGTTCAGAGCGAACAAGTGCTCTGATACCACTTTGTGACGACCCGACTTTCCAATGAAGTACGGATCATATGGATCGTCACCGGTATGATAAAGCAGCGGAAATAAACATAGCTAATCAAGGCAATCAACCAATCAACTACTTAATAGCGCATAGGTTAAAGGGATAAACCATCGATACCAACTCAAGTCGTCAAGGACTTGTCGAAAAGGCTTCAAGGTTCAACATAACCCAATCGTAGGCGAATTTAAAGTACAGTGCGACCTCCAATTCAATACGAAATAAGCAATTATAATCAAAACATTAATAATATCGAGTTAGGCGGCAATTAAGCGTGTGGACATGCATATGACGATGCATGCCCAAGGTTCTAGAAACCTTTCAATTAAGCATCAAAATAGCGCTATGCCGCACCACCGCACCCATCATCGATCCTTACTCAACCCGCACGTCAAAACGAATGCGGGGCTAAGTACAAAAGTACTCGGTGGACTCGTTGCGAAACATTTTCTTTGTCAAAAGTTATTAGCGCCCACAATAGTGCATGAGGATTTTAGTTAAAGACTCATGCCATCAAATATTTTATCGTTTTCCAAAGCTTTCGGCGAACTATTTCATTCACGTTGTTTCCATATCTCGTCATTCATTCATTCGTTCGCGCACTATGGGTGGCCACCTACACATAGTCGCCGTGACCGGTCGAGGTAGCTAACCTTAACACACAACCTGCGTGTACACAATCCGAGTTAGTCCTTAACTAAGTCGGATCCGATCGTTACACTTTTTTTTACGTTGGTGGACCAACACATTTACATACCATATGGGATATACCAATCTCAGATAGGATGACAACAAAACATAAACATTTTGCGATCGATAACATTTCATGTGATAATATTTCATAAAGCTTTGTAAAACATGCTTTGAGTTATGCATAATCATTTTGTTTCAAGAAAAGCCCACCGCTAATCCAAAGCTTAGTGGTTCTAAAGAAAGGGGTGAGTATCCTTCCTCAACAAATCACGCCCGTCGAATCCTTCATAAGAAAATAGCCGTTCTTAGGTTCTTTCTATCGATCGATGGTCGCTTATAAATTACGACTTTAAAGTTCCCAATTAGGGTTTCTTTATGATTTTATGTGATTGTTTTAAGATAATTTCTATTATCTTACATTCCCAATTCTCAAGCTATATTACCTCATCGTTCATAGGTGAACTTCATTATGAATCACATATTCCGAGTCTATCCTTGACTCTTAACCTTAGTTTTATTATAACGTTATTACGTTATAGGTTATCGATAATCAAATGATGATTGGTAAATTAGGATATTCTCAAGCCACTAACTAGACTTAACAATTATAGTTCGTCCTAGTAGGTTATGCTTGACTTGTCGTATTAGCACGATAATTAAAGAGAATATTGACTTACAATTAGTGGACATATGCTATCATGTAAGTAATTAGTACTTAAGAATAAATGAAGTACTTGAGAATATTAACTCGGCTTTTGAGACATAAGGATCGACATCTTATGTTCGAATCGTTGCTTACACATTACGACATTGTCTATTTAACTTAACTCACGGAGGTTACATATGTCGATAATCGTTATTCATTATCGAGTTGTGTTTCGCCCAACTAATATCGTGTTGAGTTGTCGTTATTGAATATTAACGTTGTAGCTCGACTTTTGGTTTTTCTAACGTAGGAACTCACGTTGAGTATCCTTTCATTAATAAAAACCTAATTTGTGTCTAACTTGATTCTCGTTTATCCCGTCTTAAGTTATCGAAATTGGTCGATTTCTTTTGGATTCTCGTCATATAGTATTATGTTGTTTACGTTCGGGTTTTGGTTTGTCGGTTCAACATAAACATAAACATTCAACATCAACAAAACCATACACAACATAAACTATACTAAGCATTAGAAAACCATAATTTCGAATGTAATACACAATCATTGTGTAAGTGTGCATAAGTGTTCCATTCATCCACCCTAATCACAACCACTCGTTCTAAGTTTATAATTAACTATCATAGCATCATTTAACTTTAGAAACGAACTCATACTTAGCCATTTTATTCGTTTTCGATAATTAGCAACAATTAACATATGTATCCAATAAATTCCAATAAAATCATGTTGTCTCTATCATACTATAGAATTTAATTATCAACTCAATATCATCATATAAAATTTTAAACCATAGGTTAAAATTCTTAAAACTTTCGGCAATTTCAAATCAACAAGCTTTGGTGTTCAATAAATTCCACAAAATTATTTCATGCTTATACTATATACTAAACATGAAATATCACTTCATATCATGCATTAGAATTTTAAAACCATGCTTTGCATCCTTAAACATTTTCAAGAATTCTAAGGATATACATATATATTTTCAATAATTCCCAATCTTGCACAACATGGTTATATATGTAATAGCATGTAATATTAACACCAAACATTAACCAATATTCATAATATTACACATCCTATTATTTTCAACAATAAAATCAAATAAATAACTACATATATATATATATATATAAGCCACTTTCCTTTAAAAAAATAGGATAGGTGTTTGAATAAATTCAGGTTAATGTATGATGTTCATATCATACCCTAAACACCATATCTCAACTATTTTCCTCAACCAAAATCAAACAACAAATATATATATATATATATATATAGTATTCGGCCCCTTCAAAAATAAATAGGAGATGTGTTTCAAAAATCCCAAGATTTATATATGATGTTCACATCATATATTAAACACCATATCTCAACTATTTTCCACAAAAAATTAAAATCAAAGCTAAAATAAAGCCAATAACTCACGGCTTTTTTTTAAATTCAAAATTATAGAAAAATTATGATATTTATTATACATGCTTATAACACATTAGCAAGTAACAATATCAAATAACATTCACAAAATCATGCTTTAACATATTTAAAAATAAATAAAGCATAAATCGAAAAATATAAACATGCTCCAAAATTATGAAATTTTACAGTAGCCTTAGAACATTATTATAAGAATTTTTCATTCATGGCTTAAGAGCATTTGAAGGCTCTAAAGTCACGAAAATAAATGAGGAGCAAACTAGGGTTTTTAAACCCAAAAATTCAAAATAAATATTTCACTCCATTAGGATGGAAGATGATGATGAATAATACCTTCTTATGGTCTTAGAAGGATTATTTGAGAGTGGGAGAGGTTGGGGAGGGAGGATTTGGGGTTGAAAGTTTGAAAAGTGTAGAGAGAATTTGAAAATTGAGAGAGAAAGTGTGCAAGGTGAAATGGTCTGCCCTTGAACGTCTCTCTACTGTTATTACAGACCTAATGGCTGTCATTGCCCATTTTGGGGTGGTCTTGGTGGTAGTTGGGAGGTGGATTGGTCAAATTACCCGTTTTGGTATGTTAATATCGACTCTTTAAGTTTTAACGCACTTTCGATCGATTTCTCGGAACCTTAAGGTTCTATCTTATTAAATATCCTTTAAAGACTTATTTTAATGTTCATAAAATTTTACGAAGTTCGGACATCGTCCGATAAGTCAATCCAGTTATCGTAGAAAAGCGGCGTTCGGCGATTAAAATATGCCCATTCAAAATTCTATTGAATTTTGAGCTTTCATAAATAATTTGAGTCTTATAAAGCATATTTTATTGATTTAGACCCTCGGTTCGAGTTTCGGGTCGTTCGGATCAATTTAGGGTTTTCCCGGTATATTTTACCTGGCGTTCGGTTAAGTTCTTCAGGAATTCCCTTCAGAAATTGATTCTTATAATTTCTAAATTCATAATAAATTATTCCTTCATGATTTTGGTTGTTATCATCATTTATTACGATTAGCACGGACTGGAAGTTGTTCCGGCTCGTAAATAGTGTTTTTAAGACTGACCGGGCAAGTATGCCCGAAAATTCTCATTCCTTGCATTCTCACATGTTTTCGTGTGAGGATTCTAAAAATGAAATCCGTTCGTGGAGATTCATTCTCGATCTTTCATTCTATGTTCAGCTACTCGAAAACCCTAATCCGGTGGGGACTAGTTATCGATTTTGATTTCTTTAGTATTCGATCTACGAATCGATTCTAATTCGTTTCATTGGTCTCCTTAAACATAATTAAGGTCTAAGAACCACAACTAAGTGATTCAAACATTACTAATAAAAGTTTTAAATTTTTCGGGTTATTACAGATGATCTGTTTCCTTAGTTGAGGTACACCTGTGAGCCAACTTTACGACCTTAAATGGTTCGTCTTCGTACAATCGACCTCCTCTACCGAGTTCTCGGGACGTGACGTCTTCCCGGTTCTAACTCCTCGGGTTTCTTTGGATGTTATCTTTGCGGTCTTTGGACCAAGTTCTGCACCTCTCGAGCGACTGCATGCATTCCTTAGCTTACTACGTCTCCCGGATCACGGCTACCCTCCTCTTGTGGGATTTTATTGTCGGTGGTAGGTTGAGCACACCGCTCTTCTGCGTTGCCGCCTCGCCCAGTATGATGTTGTATGGCGGTGGGCGCGACCACCAAGAACCTGTACCACTTTGGTAGAGCTCGTTGGTGCCCTTCCCTTCAGAACGGTGGGTCGATCACCCGTCTGGGCGTGTCTCTTCTGTCTGAAGCTTGAGTGGTAGCGGTGCCTGTGCGAGGCGCGCCTCTACTCCTAACTTGTTGAAGCATTCTTTGAAGAGGATGCTCACTGATGCGCCACTGTCGATATATATGCACTTTACTAACTTGTTGGCGACCACTGCCTGGATCACCAGCGCGTCCTGGTGGGGCACTACTGCGGGTACGGGGTCGTCCTCGGAGAAAGTGATCGTCTCGTCCCTTTTGAACCTCTTGTTGACAGGTTCGGAGGTGTGGGGACTTCGGGTTTCAGCTTTGAGGGAGGACCTCGTAACCCCGCGGGGGAGCCCCGTGATGGTGGATACGACTCCGTCCTATTAGGATTCGTCGTCTCCTTCTTCGTCTGTGTCGTGCTTTGTTTTCTTGTGAGAGGCACAATTTCCCCTCTTCTCCTGCCTCCTCTTCTTCTGACCTCGTTTGGGGGCTTCGTACTGGCTAGCTCGTCGGCCTTGTCCTTTGTACTTTTTCAGGACTCCGTCCTGTATCACCATCTCGATGTCTCCCATGAGATCTCTGCACTCCTCCGTATCGTGCCCGTAATCCTCATGGAAAGAACAGTACTTCTCCTTAGTTCGACGTTTTGACCCCCTGTCATTGGTCGAGGCTTCTCGAACTTGTCCATGTGGAGTTCGTAGATTTCTGCCCTTGGCTTCGTCAAAGGAGTGTATTGAGGTCGCTCCGAGGTGCCGCGCGGTCCGAGCCTGGACTCTATGGGGCGGCGTATCCTCACCAAGGCACTTCGTCGGCCTTGGCTTCGGTCTCCTCGACTAGCAACTCCGGGAAGAGCTTGCACATATGAACTGTGCTGAGGCGTTGGTTAATCATATTGTACTGGGACTGTGAGAGGAAGTTCTGCGGGTCCTTTAGTCCGTCGTGGGGCGATGCTTGGCACCCGGTATTTGTCGGGGGCGGGTGTCAGTATTTCGTTTGAGAACGGGGTGACTATATTCCCGTACCCATCGAAGCCGCCCTCCGGAGAGTGGGGCGGAGTTCGTCGACGAACTCATTTTGATCTTTAGGACCGACCTCACGTCGGTCACGACGTCCTTTCCCGCGTTGTTCGTCCCTTGCACGATTGGTTTGGGCCCCAACTCGTGCCGAGGTATGGCGCCCATGACACGATCTTTGGGGATCCACTTGTTGCGGTGCCTCGTGTTTAGGCGAGGCTTGGCATTCCTTTCTTCGGATGCGGCCGACCTTGTGCTTGTTGGTCTTGGAGAAAGCTCTCCTTATTCTTCTCGCGAACCCGCCGGCGTCGTCGTCGAGGTTCGTCTGAGTTGTAGGTCCTCCTGATTCTTTGCGCGATCTCGCCCGCTTTGGTATCCCGCTTCTTCCCACGAGGTAGGGTTATTTTGCTCGTCGATGTCTTGGATGTGACCTCGGGTTGGTTCTCCGACCGGGTATTTCAGTGAGCTCGGCGTGTCCGGCCGTCGTTGTTCTTTGGTGTTGCTTGGCAGCACCTGATCGTGGCTTCCGGTATACATCGTCGTGATTAATTCCTGCGAACAATGGTTGATCGAAAACACAAGATTTTGTTTCCCA
Source organism: Salvia rosmarinus (assembly GCA_036937905.1). Classification (NCBI taxonomy): domain Eukaryota; kingdom Viridiplantae; phylum Streptophyta; class Magnoliopsida; order Lamiales; family Lamiaceae; genus Salvia; species Salvia rosmarinus. Next base: position 18,176,952 of record CM072824.1, on the reverse strand, counting down.
GGCGGTATGAATGATCGATCTTAATTTCGTAAGGAAATAAATCACGAAGAACACCAAGTATTTACGTGGTTCGATCTATGAATAAGATCTCGTCCACGGAGAGAGAAAAGTATTTGTGTATTGATAATATGAGGTGATTACAAAAGTGTAGATGATCGCTTTCATTTAATCTAGCCTCTGTTTATACACAATTATAATGACCTGAGATCTCGAATCAGAGATCTATTCTAAGATAAGTTTGAATCCTGTCTCTTCTAATTGTGATTCTCTTAGATATGACCGAATCTTCTGCGTTCCTCTTGGTTTAGGGCCTTCTACTTTGGACTTGTTTGGTAGAAACGTATCAGCTTATTTATATTAGGCGCGATCGTTGGGTTTGGAAGTTGGTAGTATCCTATCAAATATATTTTGATAATAGAAAAAAAAAAGTTGGGGACTGGAGCCTCACCCTGTCCTTTACTTACTAATGAGCTTTGTTCTGTTATGTTCCTTGGTTACAATGAGCTTTGCAAAATTGCATTTGTCGGGGTGTGCGTTGACCAAGAGATAGAATAATTAATATCCAAGGTCAAAAGTTTCTATCTCATGTTTATCGTGATGCGATCTTTAAATTTATATATTAAATTGATAAAAAAAAATTGCATTTACCAACTGAATATATTTCGTATTTATATTTGCAATTACACCAGATTTAGAATACGATACTCAAAGCGAGACAATAGAAATAAATAACCCCAAAAATTAACCGTTACAGAAAGAAAAAGAAAGTTATATATATGTATATTAAATATAATAGTAACGAATTTTCTTTTCTTTTATTTCTCGAAAGAAATATGTATAATAAAAATCCAGCAATTAATCATCTTTGCTGCAGCTCCATCATTCTAGTGAAGTCCTCAAAGCATACGAACCCGTCCCCGTTCCTATCTACGCCTCCTATCATGCGCCGGCACTCCTCTAACGTGCACCCGGCATCGCCGATCGTCTTGAAAACCTCTAGGAGCTCCTCCGCCGTGATCATCCGTCGCGATCCGAGTCGAAGAAGTCGAACGTCTCTCATCTCGCCGTAGCAGGCTGGCGGCACGAAGGCCGAGCTGATGGCGTAGAACTCCTCGAGGCTGATGCAGCCATCGCCGTCGCGATCTACCTCGCTCAGCATCAGATTCAGCTCCTCCTGGCTAGGCGGCTCGGCTCCGATACGACGCAGCAGCCTCTCGAGCTCCTCCTTCAGGACCTTGCCGTCGCCATCGCGGTCGATCATCTGGAAGGCATGTTTCAGGTCTAGGTAGACGTCGGCGGAGATATCCGGCCACTCGCCGGAGGAGGAGGAGGCGGGGAGCACGCTGTTCGGCGTGGAGAAGCCATTCGGCTTCGACGTCTTGAATACGTCCTCCGACGAGGAGGACGACGACGTCGTCGCTTGCGAGCTGAACGACGGCGGATCGGTGTCAGATCTGGAAACGGAACGAGATTTTTTTTTTTTGAAGAGCTTTCCTGGTAGGATTTTGGCGAGCTTCATGGCGGAGTAACGAGTGTTGGTGAGAATCCACAGCGCTGTGCAGAGAAGATGCGAAATAGTGATGAGTGAGAGAAGAGGAATGAGGGCGGGTTAAATGGAGGGAGGAGTAGGAAGCCATAGTCAGCTTCCACGAAGTTTCCTAGGTAGACAGCTGTGATTTTTGTGATTAGTTTGATGGATGTTGGTTTTGGTAGTTTTGCGTTTCCGGTTTGTTGATTTTATTTTAATTTATTTTATTTATTTTCGATGTGATAGGTATGGTGCAAACTTGCCTCATATTTTATGTAGTTTGATTGTACTCAATTTTCTAAACGTTTTTGTCACTCGGTCAACTTTACATTTAATTGCTACCACTAACACCAAAACTAGACAAAGGTTTGTCCGGATAATAGTAACTTTATATACCCTCCGATTTTTTTATAGGTGTCTACGGTCATCAATATATACATACCAAAAAATTTAAAAATATAATTTTATAACTTTATTAATTACTATGATAAATATATACCGACAACTATTATCAATTATGAAAAGTATAAAGATGAGAAAAATGTCACTGATTTATTATCAATTTGTAAAGTAGAACACTTATTTTTTTTTTAAAAGTGTCAATATAACACTTATAAAAATTTGGAGGGACTATGTATTTTATCTTTTACAAAAAGTAAGCAAAAGTATATTTGGATTTGAATGTAATTAAAGTAAATTAAAGGATGAATATTTTGAACAAAATAGCTCCAATTTAGACGCCAAATCGCCAATTGATGATCGTACGCAGGAAAAGGTCAAGCAAACGACGTCCTATGTGACAGGAGACTATACAGTGGGCGTGGTTTTACCATTTTTATTTAGTTACTATTTAAAATAATTCTCATTTAGTGTATATTTACTCATTAACCAGAATTGCCCTTCATAAAAATAGTTTTGCAAATTAAGAGTATGTAATTGATGTTTTGGGCACCTTTGTTGAGTTTTGCAATACAACTTAATATATTTGACTGTGATATTTTTTCATATAAGATAAAAATATTTCTTACTATAGTATATTTTGTTTGGTTTGATTGATTAATATTCTCCATACAAACTACAATAAATTCCTCAATTTTTAAAATTTTAAAGTTCTAATTTATTAACGAACAATAATTTAATTTAATAGTAAATTAATATCAATTTTCTTAATTCTTTATTTCACATTTTACACAAATAATATAATTTGAAGATGCGTTCTAAATAATATCACGAAATTGATTCACAAAGCTTAGCCTTGTGACCCTACGTGAATTTGCTCATCATGTCGTAAATAAAATTTAACCGACATCAAATGAGCTATGGAAACTTTAAACGTTGCTATAATTATTTTTCAGTAAGGTATGTACTTCAAGTTTATATTATTAAAATGTTAGTTGGCTCTACTGTTTAACGTGTCTTGGTGTTCCAAGTCACTCCAAATAGTTGGTGAATATATTAAAATCACAATCAATTGGGTGGTCTTGAGAGCATGTCCTAGCTTTTGGATGAGAAAAATCACTGTTAAATTTTTAGAATTTACCAACTTATTCAGAATTAGAACGCATGACTTAACCCTTCAAATTTTGGATTTAATAAATTAGAAATAGTTATAGGATTTGAAATTAAATTTATTGCTTAGATTATGAATTTAAACTTTACAAGAATATTTCATTATATCCTGATCAAAGCGATATAATCTTTTATATATATATATATATATATATATATAAGTTAATCAATATATTCAGATTTGATTGGGAAGTTAATATAGAGGTGTTTGGTTAAACTAAACATAAACTTTTCAAAAAGCGTATAATCATTTATGAGAACATAAGTTAAATGCAAAGTGTTGGATAAAATAAGCTCATAAATAGGTTATAAACTGTAAAAATAAACTTCAATAACATAAACTCTTCAAAAATAAATAGTTCAACCTCCACTTATTTTTTCATAAGCTCATAAGCAACATTAATTTACCAAAATAATCTTACTATGGTTCGTTATTTTCTATACACCTGTTATCGACTTCATCTCTCATCGGTTTCTTTCTCTAACTATGATTTTCTTTCTACTAACTCACGATTCTTTCTTTGCTTATAAGCTCAATTATCCAAACACTTTGATAACTTTTAAACTCTCCAAACATTATATCTTATAATTCTTAAAACATCTTATAAATTCTTGGAACTAATAAGGTCTTTAAAATAAGCTTAGCCAAACACCTTCATAGTCTCATATAAAGTGTGATGTTGGGTTATATGGTAGAGTTAGGTTTGCTATAATATTTTCAAGAAAGCTTTGGCTGCAATTTAGTAATGTTCTAGAGATCCTTATAAAAATTTATTAGATTGCAATTGCAGACACTTATAAACCTGAGAATCTGTATAGTAAGCACGCAGAAATAAGTGCAGTCGCCATCTTGAGTTCCCTCGTGTCAGGTCCCAATCAAAAATTAAGCTAAGCAATACAATCCAAAAGTTCATTTGGACATGTATATTGTGTAAGTATATTTTTCTTTATTATAGAATAATATTCCATTTCTTGTGTTATTTCACCAAAATTTGGATTCATGTAATATTAATGTGACTAATACATCAAAATATAGGCAAAAATCTACATCATGATCGCTCATAGCCTTATCACAAAATCCAAACAAAAATTGAACACACCAACACACACACACACACACACACACACACACATATATATATATATATATATATATATATATATATATGGGATAGTTCTGTGAGAATGGAAATAAGTGTAGAAAATAGGAATAGATATGTAAGTCTAGCATATCTTTCATATTTATGTAGACAATCGTAATTCTTATGTTGCACGTATTTCTTTTTTCAGTAGCACATATGTTAAATATATTAGTTTAGACATATTTCATTCTGAACGTAAGACAAGAAGGGTTCTAGTCTTTGCGATAATCCACGTAGCACACACAACACAAAACTGTAGCACAACCGAAATTAAATCTCAACCATTGATCCAACGAATCAAAGGTCCAGATTCATTCTCATTTCCTATCAAATTATTCATTCCTACATGATCCATCTCCTATATATATATATATATATATATATATAGGGAGTGGATCAAATGAGAACCACATCTTTTTTGCGAACTCTGTGAACCATGCATAAGACATTGAAGATGATGCACAAAGCGGAATAAGTTGTGCATAACGAAAACTTTCTAAAATTATTTTGTTGTGCAACAATTTTAGAAAATTTTCGTCATGCACAACTTTATCTTTGTTTTGTGCATTATCTTCAACGTCTTATGCATGGTTCTCAAGTTCTCAAAAGATGAGTTCTCACCTGATCAACACCTATATATATATATATATATATATATATATATATATATATATATATAGGGGTGGATCGAATGAGAACCACGTCTTTTTGCGAACTCTGCGAACCATGCATGTCGTTGAAGATGATGCACAAAGCGGTATAAAGTTGTGCATAAAACTTTCTAAAATTATTTTGTTGTGCAACAATTTTAGAAAGTTTTAGTTATGCTAACTTTATCTTGCTTTGTGCATTATCTTCAACGTCTTATCATGGTTCTCAAGTTCTCAAAAAGATGAGTTCTCACCGATCCAACCACTATATATATATATATATATATATATATTTAGTTTAGTTCAAATGAGAACCATTCTTATCCTAAAACTAAGAACCAAATGAATTAGTTATGAAAGTTGATGAATCCGTTGAGAAACTTAATGAATTCAACAATTGAATTTTTCACCGGGTTCGAATCCCATGAGGATGAAAATTTTATTTTTTGGATTCAGTAACTTTCCCAGCGGATTCATCAACTTTCACTGTGAATTCATCATTTTTTGGTTCTCATGTTCTCACAATAAAAATGGTTCTCACGTTAACCTTCCCCTATATATATATATATATACATTCACACCCACACCCAGGAGACCCTATAGATTATAAAAGTATCTTCATTCGTGACCCAATCATAACTCAACCTTCTAACAAAATATAGATTTCTTTTTCCTCCACATCACAACCCACGAGCCACAACCTAACTTAATTGCTACTATCATCGATGATATCAACCCAACCTAAGTCATATTTCCTTTTAACTAGGTATTATCTATAACATATTTATTTAATTTAAAAGATCTAACAAAAAATATAAAAATTATTTTATTCTAAAATTCATAATTAATTAAAATATTACATAAATTGAAATAACATAAACAAAAATTATATATACATAAAATTACAAAAACTAAAATTACATGATATAGATTCATTGTCCAAATACAAATATCATTAGATTGCATTTTAACCCCTTTTCTTTTGAATATAAAAGATTTTTGGCCAACAATGTATTCAACTTTTTGTGTTTCATCCTCATATTTGTCATTTCTAACTTTTGGAGCTCCAAGTTGAGTTTAACAGTCGTTACATTTCTTACATTAACTTTGCTTCATTATCTCTAGAGATTTTGAGTACACGAAGTTCTGCAACAAATTCATTAGTAAAATTAGATTATGATACCTTACCCTTTTCTTTCTTTTTCGCCTTATCTTTACCTTTAGGACGGAAAATAGTTGAAAATCAGGTATTAGAGTATCAGAATTGGAAGGGATAGAATGTTGCATACTCCTAATCAGGTATTAGAGTATCAGAATTGGAAGGGATAGAATGTTGCATACTCCTAATCTTCATTAGTAAAATTAGATTATGATCGAGCTTCCACAACTTTCTTGATCATTACCCTCTTCATTTTTAGGACGGGAATGTGATATATCATGAAGTGGTGTTAAGTCCCACTTGGGATGTTTACACATAACTTTGTTAAATATAATTAAGTCTTGAAATTTGTTGCCACCTGCTTCCTAAATTGTATGAGCTTCTATCTCAAGATTTTTGTGGGTCATTATACTCTTTTTACTAGCACTTGCTTCCTTTCAAGTAATAATCCATTTGTTTCTGTGTTCATTACGTCGTTTCCAACTACCTTTCATTGATTAAATATTTATTTCTTGAGTTTATCTAGACATTTTGCTTACTTGTTGTGATACATTTTATAAATATGTATACATAGGGAGACCCTCTTCTCATTTCTGCCGCGTATATTATCTTTGTTAACGAAGATCCAAGATGACATAAGGGTTACATCTTCTTTCTCACACTAAATATTTTTGGCACGCTTCTAATTTTGGTTTGAGCGTTGACATCTGTAAACAAACAATAGGTGATATTTTGTGATAAGGGGGCATATTGAAAGGTATGAAATTGATCATATGGGTGTGTTTGTTGAAATATTTTCAAAAAGATTTCGGTATATCTTAGATGCATGTGGTGCTCATCGCCACTGTTCGATGAAGAAGATAATTGTTGCCTGACATGCTTCCATGTATCCCGTCTCTCCACATATCGATGGCTCTCAACAGATTGACGTTGTGGCTCCTCAACAACTCCAATCTCAACGAACTCAACCGACAATGTCCTCTGACTGCGTCTTGAACATGGAGTCTCCACGTCCAATTGAGAACTCTCCATCATGGGACGGACGGGTCGACGAGTGACCTGTCCTTCCCCTCTCAATGCGTTACTCGACTCCTCGTAGTGCACACCAAGTGGATAAGGGTATGAGATGGACTACAAGTAAGATGAAACATGCTATGTCTCGTCGGCGATGATCTCAATAAAAAAATTTCCTACAATAATACAAAAAATTAAAACATATCAGTAAATCGAATAATAAATACATAAAAACATTATATACACACACACACATATATATACATATATATATAGTACCTCTCGATCAAATAGGGACTGTAATCTAGCCACTTCAGGTCTACCCTGGAATCTCTACCTTCGGATTCTAGGATGCAAGTCGTCATCAACATATTTTCTCACTATACTGCACAACTTTGGTATGACCTCAAGCAACAAAACGATAACACCTAAATTGGTCCGTAGAAATGGTATTTTATAGTTGATTTGTAATGTCTCGAATAGTACCTCAAAATCGATCAGTATACACCTACGGAAATCATCCTAAAGTATCCAAGTCGTTAACTAAAGCCCAAACCGGTCACTAATGTCTTCGTAACATCATATGCAAACACCTTGACATAAAACACTAGAACATGTGCAACTTTAAGGCATAAATTGTCATCCTGATCATTAATGTGAACATTGCAGAACCTATCTAATAGTTCTGTAGCTGTCATCTGTCAGCCACCACAAAAATCCTATAGACTTCACAATGTCGCAAGTCGTACTCTATGAGGTATCAAATGAAGACGACCAAACTGTAGGCCGGTCACAAGCGCATAATCTCTAATAGAAAAACAACGCATTCTTTCATTTATTAAAAAACCACATCTCTTGATTTGAACTCTCTATTTGGTGAAAAACTGTTTGGTAGATAACCATAACACACTTATTCTCTGGCTTATAGTCGATTAGGTGACCAAAACAACACGTAAAGAATCTATCAAGCAATGCTTGACCACCAACTTCAAGCAACATCGTATTAACATAATCCAAATACTCAACTCTATAAAAAGTGGTGACTGTCGAATTTACATTAATTATGTCGGGTCTCAAAAATATATGATCATGTTTTATAGTGTAATTTAAACAATAGACAATAAACAATATAAGAATAGTTAATCAATAAACAATAAACAATATAAGAATAATACAATTTAAACAATAAATAATAAACGATACAAGAATAATTAATCAATAAATAATAAATAAGAATAATTAATCAATAAACAATAAAAAATAATAAAATGATACAATAAAAAATAATATAAATAATTGTAATTATTAATTACTCCTCAAATCCACAAAAAACGTGCATCGATTTTGGTGGCACGGGTTTTAAGAAAACTGTAATGAGTGTAAAGTAAATGTGTATAAAAAGGTGTCTCATTGGGATAATAAATGAATATATTAATGGATTGTGAATGTAAAAAGGTGGGTCATGAGTGTTTTTTTATAAATAAGTGGATAAGTTGAGGGTAAAAATATAAAGTTGGTGTTTCTAAAAAAGGAAAGTGCATATTTTTGATGGACGGACCGAAAAGGAATTAAATGCACGCTTTTGGTGGACGGAGGGAATATTATCCATGGTTAAAATTATTGGCAAAAGGCACATAATTAATTACTATATTAATCGAACTTCAAATAATTCACATAAATTGAGAATAAAATTAAGAAAAATTAGCAGAAAATATTATTCATTTACACTATAATCATCACCTACGACAATCAAGAAAAATAGCAATCTACATTTAGTAATAAAGAAAAATTATCGCCTATAATTACACTATAATTAATTTTCAATAATTGCATATTTTTGTGAATAACCCTATCAAATAAAGAAGATTCGATTGAAACAATAACTAATAAAATCAGACGAAATTCCCCTAAAACGATATGAAATCCACCTAAAACTGGACAAAATCCCCCCTAAAATCATACTTAATTCCCCTAAATACCCCTAAAATCGGTCAATTTTGTGAATAGCCTATCAAAGTCTTGATTATGAGATGCCTAATTAAAGTCTCAACTACAAATAATTAAAGTCTCAATTATAATAAATGGATGAATTTTAATTTTTTCATAACTTGACAAAACAATAATAACGGAGAATAATAACCCTAATTATAATAACTGTACGAAAAAATAATAAATAACACCGGACGAAACAATAATAAATAACATAGGTGAAACAATATAAACCAATTTTAATAACAATACGAAACAATAATAAATCCTACAAACAACAATTATGGATAAAACTTGGCGAAATTATAATTTTTGCACAAAATAGGTCGAATTTTCGATAACCCGATCGAAAATCTCATAAAACCGGTCTCCGGTTTAAGAAAAATCCAACTGGTTTCAAGGTAAAATTCAACCGATTTTACTCAAAAAATTTAATTTGTCCGATTTTATCGATTGGGTTCACGATACTTCGAAAAATATTCACAATAAATCAAAAAATAATCTACTCAAAGATCAAAATTCAAATAACTTACTTGTTGAGACACGGTTTGTCAATTTATCGGAAAAATTGAAGGAAAAATCTAGAAATTGATTAATAAGGTGGGAAAGCTTTCGAGTTTATGATGGGTTCGATAATAATTAAGGATGAAATTTTGAAGATAAAACGGATACTTTTATTTGTAGAGTTTACCATTCGGTTGGAGTATAATTAGGGGAGAAAAAAATCAAATTCAAACTTGGAAGAAATTTAATTAGTAGTCAAAGGAATCTCCAAAATTTTCTTCCCTTTCACTATTTCTTTCCCTTTTCGAATTTTGCAAAGATTCTTCTCGAATTTTGGTTGTTTTTCTTGAAACTTGAATTGATATAGACATTTATAATATTTTAGTTTGAATGGATATATTGTGCATATTTTATGAATTTGGATATATTCCACATATAGTTTATCAATTTGCGTATTATAATTTTTCCTCTCATATATATATATATATATATATATATATATATATATAGGGGATAGATCAAATGAGAACCATAAATATTTTGAGAAATGAGAACTAATCATGAGAGTTGATTTCATCACATCTAATCATCAACAATTAAATTCCTAATGGTTCATATTATTTTTGATTTTAAGATTGAGGATAATTAAGTCATATTAATTTCTTTCTAACGGTTGGAGGCTATAATTAAGGAATTACATATGCATATTTATTGTGTCAAATATTAGTGTATCTTTTTTTGTTAAATGCTTTATCTTCAACGCTTTTTTCTCTTGGATAAACAAAATTTAATGGTTCCATTTATAAAAAAATAGCATTATCACGTTTGATTATATATTTTTATTCCATTTTCTTTTATTACATTTTTTATAAAAAAAAATTGGTTCTTATTGTTTGATTGTATTTTTTTCCGTTTATTCATATATTGTTTGTTTATTTTGGGTCTATTTTTGATTTATTGGTCAGATAACTAATATGTGATTAATATAATATGAAAATTAGTATTAGTTGAGTCAGAACATCGTTGCATAATATCAAATAAAAACGTGCATTAATTTGTTACTTATATGCACAATAATATGGTAAATTCTAAGGATTATGTTTCTTTGTTTTTTTTTAATAAATTTTATGTTTCGTTCTATTCTGTTCTATGTGCAATATATAATATTGGTGCACGTGTTATTAGCATGTTGTGCACTACCTTTTCATTCACAAATTTAATTCATCTATGCTATTTAACTATGTATTCACTCATTTTTTGTTAAACTTGTTTTTTAACATTGTTATGCGTGTAATATATTATATATGTTCACGTGTTAGTCTTATGTTGTGCACTTATTTTTCTTTGTCCACATTCCTGTTTGGAGATTTGCAGCAAAATACAAATCTTAAAAATTGAATGTGCAAGCATAAAATATGAATTGTATAAATCTTAATCTATGTAGCTCATATTTAACTTTATTTATTTATGTTGTACTGACAGATAGCATATGTCATCATTCATATTTTTCAGGTTCTCACCAACGATAATAGTGTTGTTCGTGTTTCTAGCCTTGGCGGTGTTGGACTCTCACTGACTTCGTTAATATCAAGGCATGTGTTCAAGTTTCGATTCTGCAGCGAATGTCCTTGGTGCACCAAATCGGAATGGTTGGCACCAGATCATCGAAATTATCATCCTGATCAGTTTGTGGTTGAGGTTCTCTAACAATTGGTTTTTTTCCCAACATTTGTCTTCTACTGGCTTACAAATCACATCAATGTGAAGAAAGTCGACATACACAAACGATCTAAAAGCATAATGTAATATTTTCTACGTGTTTTGTTGGTGCCTGCAATATCAATAGTCTTGCCCTTCTTAGCCCGCAATATCATATGTATTGTCCTTCTCAGCCAACGTGATCCTAGGAACTTACTCCTGTTCGGTCCTTTGTCCCATAGTCAGTTCCATAAATTGTAAGTGCAGGTCGCCTTCCAACGGCTACTTGTTGCACAAAGGGCATAAGGTTGTTTGGGATTCCTCTAGGATCTTCACCGATATAGTTTTCTTTTTCTGTGGTGATATACATATCCTACATTGGACGTGTATTACTTTATAATGCATAAGAAAACAAAAAATTATAACATACAAAATTAATTCGTGATATGCACAAATACACCATAATATACCCATATTATATACACAAAATAACAAACACACATCCTCGTAATATTCGTGCATAGGTTTTCCAATCGTTATGCTCAAATATATTCATTTATGTGCCACTTGAAAAATTGTATAATAATATAGAATATCTTGAAAAACTTACACGATCCTTATGCATAAATACATAACATGCCTTTTTCGTATTATAAAATATAAAAATAAAAAAATATATATTAAACATGCTTGCAAACAAACAAATTGTTTGTGGTAATTATGTAATGTTATTGCAATAGGGAAAACAAATCACATATTTTGGAGATTTATTACAGTATAACCTCTATAAATTAATACAGTTGGTCGAAAAAAATATTAGTTTTAGAGAGGTATTAATTAATTGATAATTTAATAATTTATTAATTTAAAGAGGTATTTAATATACATTTAATTTAAATTAATTACATCAGAATTCAAGAATTTAAAGTCAATTATATAGAGATATTAATGAGTATTAAATGTTAGGAATTTGAATCATCTTATTTAATGTTTAAAATTCATACGTATGTTCAATAAGAACTTGAATCATCTAATTATTTAATGTTTAAGATTCATATTATTGAATTAATGTTTAAGATTCATACGTATGTTCAATAAGAACTTGAATCATCTAATTATTTAATGTTTAAGATTCATATATATGTTCAACAAGAACTTGAATCATCTAATTATTTAATGTTTAAGATTCATATTATTGAATTAACGTTTAAGATTCATACGTATGTTCAATAAGAACTTGAATCATCTAATTATTTAATGTTTAAGATTCATATGTATGTTAAATAATAAATACTTATAAAAGAATTACTCCATCCGTCTACCAAAATCGTTGATTGATTTTGGTGGCACATGTTTTAATAAATTGTAATGAGTGTAAAGTAAGTGAATATAAAAATGTGTGCCATGAGGATAATAAATGAATATATTAATGGATATTGAGTGTAAAAAGGTGGGTCATAGGTGGTTTTTTTGTAAATAAGTAGACAGGTTTAGGATAAAAATGTAAAGTTGATGTTTCCAAAAAAGGAAAGTGAATATTTTTCGTGGACGGACCAAAACGGAATTAAATGCACGAATTTAGTGGATAGAGAGAGTACTATATTTATAGCAAAAAAAATATAAAAACATACCAAAAAATACAATGACTTTTCATTTAAAAGGTGTTGAAAAAAACCTTGACCGATCAAATATGCAAGTCACTATGTGAGTCTGAGAGATCATCCCACCTCACCCAAAAGACTTGCAACATTGGCTCGATCGAATTTTATTTGAAAGTTAGTCAGTACTATTTCAAACACTCAAAGATGTCATCTGAGTATCTTGATGTTAACTTAGAAAAATGAGGAGAAACAAAGAGGCACAAACCAGCAAAATTTCGGATATGAAAAATGTTGTTTATGAGTGGTTTCTGCAATACCAAGATCGTGTGAATATATCACGAGGGCTCATTTTGGAGAAGGCGAGAGACAATGAAGATATTATATTCTCAACAACCTGATGGGTTGTACAAATTTTCTCAAGGTTGGCTCGAGAATTTTAAGATGAGACATGATATCAAGTCATTTTGTCGTTTCGGAGAAAGTGGCTCTGTTGACACACAAGAAATGGAGAAACAATTGGAGTTTATAAGGAGAAAATAAACCAGTTCCCTATAAAGATGTGTTTAATATGGATGAAACTTGTTTGTTTTACAAGTTACAAGCCGATCATTCTCTTACTGTGAAGCAATTGGAAGGTAAGAAACAGGATAAAGAAAGACTTACCGTTGTTATACATTGCAATGAAGATGGATCAGAGAAAATTCCTTTATGGATCAGTGGTAAGTATTCTAAACCACATTGCTTCAAGAATGTGAATATGAGTTGCTTAAATTGTGAATATCATGCTAACAAGAGAGCATGGATGACTAGTGTGCTTTTTGAGGAATATGTTCGTTATCTTGATCGAAAAATGCATGGTAGAATTTTTTTTTGGTGGTAGATAATTGTCACGCCCATCCCAAAATTATTGAAGGACTACAAAATGTTGATCTACCACCCAACATGACATCAAAGATTGACATTGTGATGCGAGGGATAATAAGAGCTTAGATCCACTATCGTAGGAGGCTTTCCGTATGATACTAGAAGGCCATGAGTTGGGATAATCCAATCCAAAAAGCTTAATGTTCTAGACGCCATCAATCTTGCGGTTTCGGCATGGACTATAAATGTGCAGCAAGAGACAATAGTCAATTGTTTCAGACATTGTAAAATTCGTTTAGTGAATAAAGAAGATTGATAAATTTACATGATGCGGATCTTGAGCGGTACTCATGAACTTGCCGCATTGATTAAAAAAATTGGTCATCATAATCAAATGGACGTCAATCATATATTGGATTATCCGGGTGAAAATGAAAGATATTCATATATCCAAAGCTTAGAAAAATTGTTGATACTATTATTGAAAATCCAATTGAGGATGAAACTCAAGATGATATGATACCATTAGAGCCGTTACGCGAAAAGAAGCAATAGCAGCGACGAAAATCCTTCATAATTTCTATCTACATTCAACGAACGCCACACCAGAGCTTTTAAGTGCGGTGAGAAAATGAGAGATGAGATTCATTTTGATTTGAATTTAATAGAAAACAATCAACACTAGAGTCATATTTTACTAAGTTGCCTTAGTTATCTTTGTAATTTTATGAGATTATTAATTTATGTTGTTGATGGGACCCTTGTATTATATAGAGGTCTTAAAAAATTATATTTTATTAATTTATCGAAATTATTAATTTACGCTTGGGGCCTAAGTTGGGACCGGAGAAAAATATTATTTTAGAGAGGTTATTAATTTATCGAGTATTAATTTATAGAGGTTATACTGTACTTTCTACATATTGCCACAAACTTGCAAACAAACTAATTGGTTGTGCACAACTTTTTGAATTATGTTCATATTTGTTATACAATGTTTTGAAAATACAACAATTCAAACATTGATAAACATCTAATGGATATACTTTGTACAACAGCTCAACACATAGGATGATTCATAGAAGTAAATATCTAACAAAACCCAAGGTTTTGTGCATCAAATCTTCTGCATTTATGCATCAAATAAACCAACATAATTAACTTTGCAATCACAGATAATGACTTACACAAAAGTCATTGTAGGAGGGGGGAGGGGGAACCACATTCAAAGATTTAAAACCTATAAAATCATCGAAACACTGAGTATCATATACTTATATGCACATGTAGTAACAAGAAATAAATTTTGAAAAAAAAGGATAGAAAATAATCATATAGATTCTAATATTTTGACAATTTTCATTGGTATAACATAAATCGAATACATGAAGAAATGAAAGAACATAACTTACAATGAAATTCTAAGCTCTAGTTTTTCTTAGTGTTAATGTATGTAAGTAACCAAAAACAATAGGAATGGGAGTTTTATAGCCTATATGATAAAAACATGAGTTTTATAGCCATTTTGGCTTAAAAAGACAAAATTGTCCTTGGAAAAAAAAACGATGAATATTCTCTCTATAGTGTGCCCTACTCTCTCTCACACCAAACCCACTTTCTCTCTCACTCACTCACTCACGGCCCCCTCCCCAAACCAACCGTGTCTTGACATTCAAGAACAACGACCGTGTGCCCAAGAACAACGGTAGTGCTCTCTCTCTCTCTCTCGGTAGTGTGCCCTACTCTCAGCCGTGCACTACTCTCTCACTCACTCACTCACGGCTCCTCCCCTCTCCCTAGCAAAATCGTGCACTCTTTAATCATACATTAGCACAACATGAGTGATACGGATCTGGATCCACCAGACTCCCGGATGCGGTGAGCAAGCGGCGGCCAAAGGAAAACACCTCCACGGCGGAAGAAGCTTCTCTGCCGGGCGATCGTCGCCACAAGACGCAAGCACGCCATCGACCTTCCGCCTTGGTCCGATTTGAGCTTCAACTTGAGCACCGATTTAGGAGCACCACGACCTCCGGTGAGTAATCGTGCATTTAAAATAGAATTTTAGTATGTACACGATAGTTTTCATGTGTTACAAGATAATTTTCATGTATGACACGATAGTGATGAAATTTTGATAGTTTGTGTGTTTAGAAACTTAGAAATTGAATTGATTGCTATGTTGTTGAAATTATGTGAAAATTAGAAGTTCGTCGAAGACACGGTGCTACTGGTGTCTTGACGAACAATCTACGATCTAACAGTGTCTTGATCTTCGATACGATTAGCACCGTGTCTTGAAAAACCGTGCATGGTTCGTCGAGACTTGGTGCTAACCGTGTCTGGATCTTGATGTCTGGTTGTTAGCACGTGTCTGATTTGAATCGTGTATGCGGTTAGAACTTCATTTAGTGTATCTTGATTAATCTTGTGCATTTACTGACCTCGTTATAGGTGGTTACGACCGCATATGTAAGGCTATGCGGACGCATCAACCAATACATCCGAATTGATGTAAGCCGAGGTGAGGACATGTCTGCAGCAGCGGATGTATTGGCGATTCGAGAGCTGCTTTGGGCATCTGCCCGTCTCGGGAGAGGAGGCGCAAATAATGCTGTTGCACAATCGATGGCCCGACGGGTTGTGGATCCTAGTTTTCGTGAGTTCGAGATTTGGTTTCACGTTTGTGGAACCGATATCTGATTGGGATCTTGGAGTTGCCTATTCTCCGGATTGCGCTTTGGACCGTCTTCTTTTGATCCGAACTTGAGACACGATATTCCCAGGACCAACATGTTCCATAGGTTGTTTCGGTCGGAGGTCTACTATTTGAGCTCATGACCGATTCATCAAACAACGACTAGGTGATGATGCATGAGACTACTTGAGGCGGCTTTTATATTAATGCATACCTCGTCGTCCTTTGCCGCGATAGGAAGCCATCGATCCTTGGGTTTGGGCGTTGGTGAGGATTTGGATCGTGGCGAGTTTTCCTTGGGGCTCCTATTCATTCCGGGTCCTCATCACGGGATTGATGTGCTCAAGAGGCACCCGAGCAGTGGCGGCTTGAGGAAGGCGTACCATTTCTATGGTCCCGTTTGGGCTTCTGATTTGGTCGTATGAGGTCATCCCGACTTAGGGCGTATGTGTGGGTGCCGAAACAGCGAGATAGTGTTGCTGAGATGCTTGATGTGGACTACATGGAAGTCCCCGACCCAATATATTGGATTTTTTGACGAGCAGGTAATTTTAATCCCATGTTTAGTATTTGTTATATATTTATTAAATACATTATAATCAATAATGTGTATTTTTTTGTAGCGTCTATGTCATCCTGTCTTTGGAGCCGCTCGAGGCCGAGTTGACGAGGCATACTACTTGAGCTATTCGAGGGCGATCCTTTGGCTATTCGGTTTGTGCTGCGGGGCGGCATGCGAGTGCACATGATGAGCTGCGCTGAGCCACAGCGGTGCACATGCGTGAGAGAGTGCCCGCGGAGGATGGCGAGCATGTCCACTGTCATGCAGCGGGTGGCGAAGCTGCTTGGGAAGGCGAAGTGCCGAGATCATCTCGGTTCTTGAGCCAATCGACTGGCGTGTCTCGATCGCGGTTGAAGCATCGCGACACTCATCGCGGCATGAGGCGCGAGCGAGACCACGTGTGCTGCGAACACGCCAGAGTGTTCGACTAGGCGAGGCCTCCATTGCTGCTGTGGCGAGGCCGTCCGTCGTGCCGTTGTGGGCGGCGATTGAAGAGGGCCTCGTAGCTCGAGTGGCTCGGCGTGTGTTCGGCGGTTGGCGGATTTCTTGGTGCGAGATCTTGAGGCGTAGATCTCGTACCCTATATCTGCGTGGGAGCTCGCGGCTATTGAGCATGTCGATCGGGCGCTCGGTGTCCCAAGATGAGGAGGTATCTCGCGGTAGCCATCGACGATGCGCTACGGCGGGTTGATCGGAGGAGGTGCCTACATTAGCCACGGCGATGCGCTTCCTGGCGGTCGACCCGGATCCGGGGCCCCACACTAGCCACCGGCGATCTACTTCACGGTAGATCGATCCGGAGGAGGGGCCCGTACTAGCCACCGACGATGCGCTTCACGGCGGTCGATCCATATGAGGGCCCAAGATTAGCCACCGACGATCGGGTCGTCGAGTCTAATCACGCCACCACGGAGATCGGTAGCTCGAGAGCGGTCATGCACGAGGGTAATGTATCGTCGGTAGTGGGGATCTTTGCCGGAGACCCTGCATTGGAGACCCCACATCCGCTCCGTAGATATGAGTATCCCGAGGCGCAACGAGGAGTTCGAGATCTTTAAGCGATCGAGGCCGGATGCTTATGTCGTGGCTAATTTGAATCGACATATTATGACTCAAGCATTGTTCGATCATATCACCGACCCACGAGCTGAGTTCAGGCGAGTACTTTATTACAACATTTATTAATTTTGTTTATATATTTATAATTGATTAATGGTGTTCTTTTTTATGTGTGTGTTAGGTTATGGGTTGTACACCTTGTATATACATTGGAAAATAATCAACCCACATCACCTTGATGAATTATTGCCCACGATCAATGGCGCCGATGCGTTATAGCACCAATTGGATTTTATGTAAGTTTGAAATGTCCTTAAATTTATTTTAACTCATCCGATTACGGTATAAATTATTCCCCACTAAATTTATTCATTTATGCGACAAGCGCTTGTGCGTGAGTTCGTCCGCTTCGTCGAAATGATCCTATGGGCTATAATATGGTATCAAAGACCACCTATCCATGATGGCAGTACCCGATGACTTGATAGCGATGGTGCAAGGAAGCGATCTTTGCGAGCATAGCGGACCGTGGTTGTGCGATGATATGGTAAATTTATTTCCCATTTCTATTATTTTTACGTCGATTGAATGTAAACTTTAAAATTATCAATGTTGCGGATACTAGCCATACGTAGCGTCGGAAATCAACGGGTCACAATCGCATATCTCTGTTGCGTGGACTCTTGAGGTGTCGACTCGTGGCGTCAACCACGACTCTCGAGCATTGAGGCGTTACGGATGTTGCCCATTATTGACTTTTCCCTCGGTGATGAGGGTAGTAATGGATTTTGGAGCAACAATCCATTGAGGGCCACATTCGAGTATTTGACATTGGCGGAGGTGCGGATGATGAAGCGATGCAGGCGGGCGACTCGGTGAGTTGCGGTGTCTTTGCATGCCTCTATATGTATCGTCTTATCACAGGTATGCCTCGGAGGTTACATAACAGTCAGCGGTACATACTAGCTCAGCGTACATCGATAGCTCGTAGGATATGGTTATTGTCTCGTTTTGTTTAGTTTGCTCGACTTTTTTGTATTTATGATGGATATTGTAGTATTTTTATCAGTATTAGTGATATTTTTGTTTGTGTTTGTTGGATATGGTTACTGTGGTCTTGTTGCTGGTTTTTGGATTGTTGGATTTTGTTGGATTTTGTTGAATTATGTTGAATTGTTGTTGGTTTTGTTGGATTGTTTGTTGGATTTTTGTAATAACCCGAAAAATTTAAAACTTTAATTGGTGATGCTTAGACCAATTAATTGTAGTAGTTAGTCCTTAATTATGTTTAAGGTAACCAATGAAATGAATTAGAATCGATTCGAGATCGAATACTAAAGAAATCAAAAGCGATAACTAGTCTCTGGGATTAGGGTTTTCGAGTAGCTGAACATAGAATGAAAGATCGAGAATGAATCTCCACGAACGGATTTCATTTTTAGAACCCTCACACGAAAACATGTGAGAATGCAAAGAATGAGAATTTTCGGGCATACTTGCCCGGTCAGTCTTAAAAACACTATTTACGAGTCGGAATAACTTCTAGTCCGTGCTAATCGTAATAAATAGTGATAACAACCAAAATCATGAAGGAATAATTTATTATGAATTTAGAAATTATAAGAATCAATTTACGAGGGAATTCTGAAGAACTTAACGAGCAGCGGGTAAAATATCCGAAAACCCTAAATTGATCCGAGCGACCCGAAACTCGAACCGAGGGTCTAAATCAATAAAATATGCTTTATAAGACTCAAATTATTTATGAGAGCTCAAAATTCAATAAATTTTGAATGGACATATTTTAATCGCCGAAGCAGTTTTTCGCGATAACTCGGAATTGACTTATCGGACGACGTCCAAGTTAAATGAAATTTTATGAACATTAAAATAAGTCTTTTAAAGGCTATTTAATAAGATAGAACCTTAAGGTTCCGAGAAATCGATCGAAAGTGCGTTAAAACTTAAAGAGTCGAGATAACATACCAAAGCGGGTAATTTGACCAATCCACCTCCCAACTACCACCAAGACCACCCCAAAATGGGCAATGACAGCCATTAGGTCTGTAATATCAGTAGGGAGACGTTCAAGGGCAGACCCATTTCACCTTGCACACTTTCTCTCAATTTTCAAATTCTCTACACTTTTCAAGCTTTCAACCCCAAATCCTCCTCCCCAACCTCTCCCACTCTCAAATAATCATTCTAAGACCATAAGAAGGTATTATTCATCATCCTCTTCCATCCTAATGGAGTGTAATATTTATTTTGAATTTTTGGGTTTAAAAACCCTAGTTTACTCCTCATTTTGTTTCGTGACTTTAGAGCCATCAAATGCTCTCAAGCCATGAACAAAAAATGCTTAGAATAATATTCTAAGGCTACTGTAAAAATTTCAGAATTTGTGGAGCATGTTTGATTTTTTTTTATTTATGCTTTATTTCTTTTTAAATATGATAAAGCATGATTTTATGAATATTATTTGATATTGTTGCTTGTTAATATATTATAAGCATGTAGAATAAATATGGTAATTTTCAGAATATTTTGGAATTTTATTGTATTTGTTTGATTTTATTTGTTGAGAAATAGTTGAGATATAGTGTTTAATATATGATATGAACATCATACATTAATCATGAAAATTTTGAAACACTACTCTATTTTTTTCAAAATGGGCAGAATATATTTAAGTATTTTTAAGCCATTATTTGATTTTATTTGTTGGAAATAATAGGATATATGATGTTTAGAAATAATATGAACCTAATATGCATTGTTGGGAATTATTGAACACATATGTAAAATATGTGTGAGGACAAAAAATTCAAGCATTTGGTTCATATTATAAATATTAGTTGATATTTAATGTTAATATTACATGTTTATTTCATATATAAACATATTGTGCAAGATTGGAATTTATTGAATATGTATATATATAAATGTGGAATTACCGAAATGATTTAAAGATGAAAAGCATAGTTTTAAAATTTTAATGCATGATATGAAGTGATATTTCATGTTTAGTATATAGTATAAGCATGATATAATTTTGTGGAATTTATTGAACACCAAAGCTTACTAATTTGAAATGACCGAAAGTTTGAGACTTTTAACCCATGGTTTAAAATTTATATGATGATATTGACTTGGTAATTAAATTCTATAATATGATAGGAGTATAATGTGATTTTATTGGAATTTATTGGATGCATATGCTAATTGTTGCTAATTATCGAAGCGTAATAGAATGGCTAAGTATGGGTTTAATTTTGATGATGAATGATGCTATGATAGTAATATGAAACTTTGGATAAATGGTTGTGATTAGGGTGAATGAATGGAACACTTATGCACACTTACACAATGATGGTGTATTACATTAGAAATTAGGGTTTTCTAATGCTTTAGTATAGTTTATGTTGTGTATGGTTTTGTTGATGTTGAATGTTTATGTTTATGTTGAGCAGACAAACCAAAACCCCAAACGTAAACAACATAATACTATATGTACGAACCCAAAAGAAATCGACCAATTTCGATAACTTAAGGCGGAATAAGCGAGGATCGAAGTAGACACAAATTAGGGTTTTCCATTAATAAAAGGATACTCAAACGTGAGTTCCTAAGTTAGAAAAACCAAAGGTCGAGCTACTACGTTAATATTCAATAACGACAACTCAATACGATAATTGGTTGGGCGTTAACATAACTCGCTAACGAATAACGATTATCGACATATGTAATCTCCGACGAGTGAATTAAATAAGCGATGTCGTAATGAGTAGCGAAGATTCGAACATAAGATGTCGATCCTTATGTCTCAAACATCGAGTTAATATTCTCGAAGTACTTCATTTATTCTTAAGTACTTAGCTATATGATAGCATGTGCTCACTTGAATTGTAAGACAATATTCCTCTTTTAATTATCGTGCTAATACGACAAGTCGTCGAGCATAACCTACTAGGGCGTAACTATAATTGTTAAGTCTAGTTGGTGGCTTGAGATAATCTAAACTACCAATCGTAATTAATTACCGACAATCTATAACGTAATAACGTTAAGAATAACACTAAGGTAAGAGTCGAGGATAGACTCGGAATATATGATTCATAATTAAAGTACACTATGAGCGATGAAGTGATATAGTTTGGAAATTGGTAATGTAAGATAATAGAAATTATCTTAAAACAATCACATAAAATCATAAAGAAACCCTAATTGGGAACTTTAAGTCGTAGTTTATAAGCGACCTTGATCGATAGAAAGAATCTAAGAAACGCTATTTTCTTATGAAGGGTTTGATAAATGCGTGGTCGGCGAGGAAGAACATCACATCTACTCTTTTAGAACCACTAGCTTGGATTAGCGGTGGGCTTTCTTGAAACAAAATGTTATGCATAACTCAAGCATGATTTACAAAGCTTTATGAAATATTATCACATGAAATGTTATTGATCGCCAAATGTTTATGTTTTGTTGTTATCTATCGAGATTGGTATATCGATGTGGTATGTGAATGTGTTGGTCCACCAGCGTTAAAAAGAGGTAACGATCGGATCCGACTTAGTTGAGGACTAACTCGGATTGTGTACACGATGTGTTGTGTGTTAAGGTTAGCTACCTCGACCGGTCACGGCGACTATGTGTAGGTGGCCACCTCCATAGTGTGCGAATCGATGAATGAATGAATGATCGGATATGGAAACAACGTGAATGAAATAGTTCGACGAGCAGCTTTTGGAAAACGATAAAATGTTTGATAGGCATGAGTCTTTAACTAAAATCCTCGTGCGCTATTGTGGGCGATTAATAACTTTTGACAAAGAAAATGTTTTGGCCACGAGCCCATCGAGTACTTTTGTACTTAGCCACGCATTCCGTTTTGATGTGCGGGTTGAGTAAGGATCGATGATGGGTGCGGTGGTGCGGAGTAGCGACTATTTTGATGCTTAATTAGAAAGGTTTCTAGAATCTTGGGCATGCATCGTCATATGCATGTCCACGTGCTATTCTTTGCCTAACTCGATATTATTAATGTTTTGATTATAGCCGCTTATTTAGTATTGAATTGGAGGTGGTACCTCGTACTTTAAATTCATACGATTGGGTTATGTTGAACCTTGAACCCCTTTTGACAAGTCCTTCTCGACTTGAGTTGGTATTGGATTGTGTATCCCTTTTTAACCTATCGTTATTAAGTAGTTGATTGGTTGATTGCCTTGATTAGCTATGTTTATTTCATTTGCTTTATCATCGGTGACGATCCATATGATCCGTACTTCATTGGAAAGTCGGGTCGTCACAAAGTGGTATCGAGCACTTGTTAGCTCGAACCACAAACCACTTTCCTTGAATCACGAGGTTGAAAGTTGAGTCTAGAAATTGTTTAGGTTTGGTACTCTTGATCGCACTCCATCGTCGTCACCTTTCGGCGAGGAAGAAGATAAGCTGTTTCAACTAAAGGTTGTTTTGAAATGATTGAAGTATATGAAATGTGAATTTGAATTTCAATATTGCCTTGTTGGGAAATTGAAAATATTTGGAAAATGGAAATTTTGAAATTGAAAAGTTGTTTGATTGACTAGTCATTAGCTTGAATGATAGTTACAAGCTTTAGGAGCTTAGTAAGTGAGTAAATGAGAATGCTTGAGTGTCGCACAATGTGTCGCGATTTGTGTTTCTTGTTGTATCTGAGCATGATAGAAGCATGATGTAAATGAGTATGTTTCCCATGAGAACATAGACTCTTAAGGCGCGTGATCCATTTTGCGCCAAACTTAGTATGAGAACATAAGATATCCCCAATTGAGCGAAATACTAAGGAGAAATGAGAACATAGGAATCTTAAGGATCACAATCCGAATGGAATCGATGATGAGAGCAGACGAGTCTCTGACGACGTAAGCGATTGCTCAAGCGGAGGACTACTGCGCTACGAGTCCCAACCTCTCGACATGAAGAAATTCCGACATCACGCGTGTTACCTCTATCGTGGCATATGTAAAAGAATGAGCGTATAACATTATGGTTGTGTAAAATGAAATAACGATTGGTAAGTGCATAATGAGAATGGACATGATGTGATACGATAACATGAGTAGAAATAAGGTTTGAAAACCCGATAAGCTAGGGTGACCTCGTAACTTCTACCCGAAGGCTAGGCGTCGATCGTTACCCTACTCTAAAAACTATACCGTCTCTTCCGGAGACCCAACCATGAAAGTCGTACCATAGAATTTAGAATTTTAGGTCATAGAAGAATGTAGATTGCTATAACCTTTGTTGTATAGATGTCTTTGTATACATATCTTCTATTAGATATACCGTTATGTTTACTGTGTCGACCATAGTGAAACTCTCCTTTTAGATGGCTTGGGTGTGTTCACGACTAGGCGCCTCATGTCCTCTAGGGCCACCCACGAGGAGGTTATCTGATCGTCTTGCTCCTACCGGATGTGCAGCGAGGCGACCTTGGCGAGTTTTGGCGCACTTCACACGTCGATGGGCTGCTGCACATACCCGGGTACATCGCATTATGACGGTGTACTCACGCGATCATGAGATCGCCATCCGATCGGCGAGGTTACGCCCGTGAAATATCGGCGGACTACATTTACCGGTGTCGAGAGCTTTGACCTAAAGGCGGATCTGCCGCTTTGCTAGCCACTTGAGCTATGTGTTCACGGTGTGCGGGCTGCACCACGCGGACCGTATCTCCCGCGAGGGAATACACTTGGCGTGATGAGATTCGGGTGGCTCCATCGGAGAGGTGCCTCGCTTAGCGGTGATGGACGGTGTTCTTACTGGCGGCGGGAGCATGTTCGGCGGGACGCCCCGTCCCAGACAGCTCGCCTTTCGATCCTACCACGGTAGGATTCCATCCTCGCCATTGCCGCCCGAGCCATCACCGCGGTCATACCATGTCCATCTCCACCTCCATCCGCGGCTCCCACCGGTCCGACCACCGCCACTCCGCTGAGCCTTTGGACCATGATGTTGTGGGATTTATGATCCCGTGACATAGCTACGGTATAGTGAGAGAGACCGATGTCCGCCTGCTGTTGCCCTTTTAGGATGATGTCTACGAGGAAGTCGTGGGCCGAGATCCGCCGAGACCTAGCGGCTATGGAGGAAGCCGGGCCGCTGAGGCCGAGAGCCCATTGTCCCGTGCCCGGCGAAGAGGAGGACCGGGAGGAAGATCCGGAGGAGAACCCAGGAAGACCGGAGGAAGATCCTAGGAGGACCCAGGAAGACCCGGAGGAGGATCGGAGGAGGACCCGAGGAAGACCCAGGGGCGATATATCGGTGATGACGAGATGGAGGGTGGGCGGCTCCCATGCTTCGATCCGACTCCGATGCATGGGCCGATCTACGCTCCGGGCGACCATAGATCTAGTTCTTATGACTAGATTGTCTTTTGTCTATATACTTTGCATATCTTTTGATGCATGCGGAAGCGATGAGTCGTTCAGACATGAACCCATTTGATGACCACGATGGCGTGTTGATTTTTATGCCTTGGTGACGAGGTACAGTGATGCGGTATTTGTTTTTGGCATCATATTACATACACGGTATTTTGTAAAGTTTAAAAACAACGATGAAAGTCCTCGTGAAGCGATTGATATGATCGATGATAGCTCTTGAGAGCCTTTTGTTTTAATATGGTGTTATGTGGTATTCGATGTTGTTTTAAAATTTTTGCTACGTATATAAATATCCGGTTGATATATATAGATACATTAACACGATGGATGGTATAAGGCGAGATCTAATTTCGTGTGTTTATGAAGGATAGGATGCCGCGAGAAGGAGGAATCGTGCGATAACACCGGAAAGAGAGCCACGCCACCACCACCACCACCACCACAGGCGAGGCGGATCGAGGCTGTTCCTCGGGCAAAACCGCCCACCTTCCAGCGGGGCCGGGAATCCGTGGGCCGAACTATGGATTCGGCGCTGCGGGCGAATCTTCAATTTCCTCCACGCACATCACAGGGCGCTTGTCATGCGTTGCCTTCCGGATATTGGCGCCGCCGACTTTTGGTGGGGCGAAGAGAAAAAACGAGGGAAGAAGCGGAAAGTTTCTCACGGAGGAATTGAAGAGGAAGTGTCTGAAGTACATTCCTAAAGTTCTGGGAAGAGAAAGGAGCACGAGTTTTACAACTTGCGCGAGGAAGACCACGGTCACGATTACGACCGTGCGTTACGTGAAATGTCACGGTATGCACCTCGGTGGTCGACACCGCGAAGAGGGGATCGAGAATTTCGGGCGGGACTCGCCGTGAGATCGAGTGTCGTTGGTGGTCACGGAGATCGACTTACGTGAGGCCCTCGATCGGGCATTGGACATCGAGGCTGCTTTGCTGAAGATAGAGTCGTCACCGTGCATCCCAGACTCACCAAGGAGATCACGGGAAGAGGAAGTGGGAAGGACCCGCCAGGCGAGGATCGACAGCGCCGGGCCGGCGGGGAGGCCGTGGCGAGAAATAACGTGCCATCACAGGCGCAGGCGGAGAATGGGCGCCCATGGTACCCGCGTCGGGCGGGAAACCAAAAATTCGTGAAGCTCCCCATGTGCCCCGGTGCCATAGGGTCATAAGGGCATCGCGTTCACGAATGACGGATGCTTCAGTGTGGCGGAAGGGCCACTACTCGAGGCCCCTGCAGGACACGCCAGGAGGAAATGGCCGTCCGAATGTGCCCAACCACGTCCAACGGTCCGGGCTATCCAAGCTCAACCGATCGAACAACAGCCCCGGTTCGGTACTATCGGCCGAATCGGCGACCATATCAACCACGGCGGCAGCGGCGACAACAATGGCGACAACCGCGGCGGTGGTACAGCAGGGAAAACATATGTTAACCCTCACCCCGAGGATCCATCTTGGGTGTTTAATTCACCATACATTGATTATAAACCTAGCATGCGTCTATATAATTAAATCGCAACACGTTGGGGTTTTCACGTGTTTACCTTTGGATGCGAAGAGGTCGATGGAGCGAGATGAGCGGATCGAGCGGATCGGACTCGTGCTTTGACCTACGGGCGTATCCCGTTGCCCAATCTCCAGCGTCGAGTGAGGGCGATCTATGGAGAATGCTTGGAAAATCACCCTCTTTCTCTCTACCCAATTTTGAAAATCTCTCCGAGCTTATGGAATTCTCGAAAATAATGATGTCTTGATTAATGATCATTAACTAGACTTTATCTCATACCTTATATTTATAATGCACTACCTTAATCCTATATGGAATATTACCATAATCCTATATGGAATATTACCATAATCTATATGGAATATTACCATAATCTTAGGATTATTTCCATATTCTCAGGATTATTTCCATACTCTCAGGATTATTACCATAATCTTATATGGAAAGGATCTATGCATATACCATAAATATAATAATATCCTTGTAGGATAAAGAGAATAAAATCTTACCATGGGGAGCAAATAGGCGCCGATTTTCCTCTAGCTTAAGGGCACGGATGGGCCGACCCGAGGATCAAATCAAGGAATAAAGATGGGCCTCAAATAAATTAATTATCTTATGTTCGACCCGAACATAAATTAATTTATAAACATTCGATCATGCCACTAGAGAAGAATGTTGACTTACCCTTTATTACAAAGTTGAGTCGGGCTTGCACTTAGACATTCTGAATCCCGTATTTAAGATATCGAGCGTCCATTAATCATTTATAGCAATCGGTAGCTTAAAATGATTAATAACTTCATTCATAAGTAGTACCACTCAACCTTATTATTGTACTTGAGCTAACTCAACTGCGGGGTTTAGTACAATAAACCTTTGAGCTCCTTAAGGGGCGTCATCGTCCTAGCGGATCACGGTGACTCGTCTGAGATAACTAGCGTGACATACAAGACCGCCACCACCCAAGATGCGGAGAATCTTGGGTTAGAACTATAACCCTCACTCATAACAAGTCGAAGTGATGGTCGGCAACTCATACTCACCTAATACCTTATCGAGGTTTAGATCATCGTAAGTCACCGAGATCTTGGTTCTTCACGACGGTCGGAAGAAGAACTCATCTCCTTGTGATCCTTGATACGTCGAGGCGTACCGGCATAGACAAGCAACTAAGTCAGTCACTTCTTATCTATCTTTGCAGACTAAACCGACAACTCGTCCTTAAGTCGTCTCGGTTTGAAACTTTTATATCTCATTAAGCTTGACCAATCATACGAGACTTACGTGATCTTCTACACCTTGTATGATCTAACTTATATATGAGATAAGGGGACACGATATATGCAATCAAGTATTAAATCGGATAGGAGATTGTAATAGTGGTAGCGAAACATTGTATACAAGCTCAACCAAAGCGCTTTCGTTATACAAATCGAACAATCTCACACTTATACTAAAGCAAACTTTTAGTATACAATGTGTCTTTCTACTAGCTATTACAAACAACCATCACTTTGCTTCTCCCACTTATACAAAAGTTTCCTTTCTAAGTGGGTGCCATCAGCGCAATCGAGTCCTCTAACGTGTCCATCGTAGACTTTTGCGGCAGGCTCTTCGTGAATGGATCCGCTAGATTTTCCGTCGTATCAATCTTTTCAATCGGCCGTCACCTCGTCTAACGATTTCTCGTATGACATGGTACTTTCTCTCTATGTGTTTGGTCGCCTTGTGGGTCCGTGGTTCCTTCGAGTTTGCCACTTGCACTGGAGTTATCACGTTAAACTATGATATTCTGGGGAAAACCGGTACCACGTCTAGATCCATGGTGGTTCTTGAACCATCTGACCTCATTAGAAGCCTCCGGCGGCTACATATTCGGCTTCCATGGTAGAGTCCGCAATGCATCGCCGCTTTGCACTCCGCCAGGATACGGCTCCACCTCCCAAGGTAAACACATAGCCCGAGGTTGACTTTTTCTCATCACGGTCAGCTTGGAAATCCGAGTCTGTATAACCCAAAGGCATTAGACTATCTGCATGGTAAACTAGCTTATAATCTCGAGTCCTTTTCGGTGCTTGGTATATGCTTCTTCGCGATCAATGAGCTTGTCCGAGGTTGATCGATATCTAGCTACTATGCTCTTGCATAGCGAGATATCGGGTCTCGTGCATAGCATTGCGTACATGAGACTTCCTACGGTGAGCGTAAGGAACTTGTCTCATTTCCTCTATCTCCTTTGCGAGTCATAGGTGGCTGCGTCTTGAATAAAGGAACGCCATGTCGAAAGGTAGCAATCCTTTCTTGGCGGTGCCGCATACTAAAGCAGTAATCACGGTATCAATGTAAGGCGCTGAGATAAGCTCAACATTTTCTTCTTGCGATCTCGGTGAACCTTGATCCCGAGAATGTACGCTGCATCTCCTAAGTCTTTCATTTGAAACGATCGGATAGCCAACTCTTTCGTCGATAACGACTTCACGTTGTTGCCCGACTAGAAGGATGTCATCTACATAAAGTGCGAAATACCACATCACGTTGACATCTAACCGATACACACAACTCTCGCTAGGCAGCTGGGTAAATCCATGGGACTTTACCACCTCGTCAGCGTAAGTTCCATGATCGGAGGGCTGCTTAAGTCCATAAATGGACTTCTTAAGTTTCCATACTAGATGCTTTCTTCACCCTTTACCACATAACCTTGGGTTCTTTGCATATAGATGTCTCTGCCTTCCTCGAGGTAACCGTTTAGAAAAGCGGTTTTAACATCCATTGCCAAACCTCTAGGTTGAGTGGGCTGCTATGGCTAGAAGAATTACGATGGACTTGAGCATTGCTACGGTGAAAAGGTCTCGTCGAAATCGATGCCCTCAATCGAGTGTACCCTTTAGCCACAAGCACGGCTTTGAAAGCGAAACCTCTCCATCGAATCTCTCTTCTCTCAGATATCCACTTACTACCTATGGCTTCCTTGCCGTCGGTAGAGGTGTCTTTTCATATCATCCATAGCCGTTATGGACTCCATTTCTAAGTCCATAGCGGTGTGCCATAATCTTGCATCTATATCTTGTATCGCCTCCTTGTATGTCCATGGGTCGATTATCGCATGTTCGTCTGTGGGACTAAATCAGAAGATTCACCCACGAACATAAATCGCTCGGGTTGACGAACAACCTCCCCCTACTGACGAGGTTCTGAGCACAATGGCAGCGGTGGGTGCGAGATACTTGTGGTTCTCTAACACACAACTTGTCATGTAGGTACCACTTATGCGGTCGGTATCTCGGTGGAACTCGACCCACTTCAATTTCTTGAAGTATCGGTGTCGATCCTCCACTAGACTCGACATCTCGTGCCTTTGGCCTGTCGGTGGTGGAATCGATCATCTTCTAATTCTTGAAGAATGATTTCAACTTTGGACTTATGATTTTCATATAATCCTCTTCTAAGAATCGGGCATTAGTCTTAATAATGACCTTCGATCCTTAGGACTATAGAATAAACCACCTTCGTTCCTCTAGGATAGCGATAAACGACCTGCGTCGGATCTAGCCTCCAACTTGTCGACCTTCTTGTTGGCCACGTGTGTTTGGGATCGCCCCATATCCTTATGTGGCTTAAAGCGGGCTTCGCCCAAACCATAACTTCGAAGGGGTCTTTTCGGTGACTTGGATGGTCTTAGATTTAGCAAGTATCTTTGCCGTCTCTAAGGCATATCCCGAGCGAAATAGGCAATGTAGCATAACTCGTCATAGATCTAACCATTTCGAAAAGTCGTATTTCTTGGCTCGACACACCATTTCTTTGTGGTGTGCACGGTGAAATCTTGTTGGGATGTAATCCGCACTTCACTAGATGGTTCATAAACTTCGTTCTTGAGGTATTCGCCACAGCGATCGGACCGGATGACTTGATACTCTTACCTAACCGTCTCCACTTCCGCCTTAAACTCTTTGAATTTCTCAAAGCATTCGGACTTCGCGGTGAAAGCGGTATATATCCGTACCTTAGTGTCGTCGATGAAAGTGACAAAATACTCGTACCCTCCACGAGCTTGTGTGGACATTGGTCCATCTGGTCGAGAATGGACTAACTCAACATTTCTTTGGCTCTATAACCCTTCGCTTTAAAGGTGCGAGTCGGCATCTTACCTTCTATCGAGAGGATTCGCGGACTAGGGCGGATGTAGTGAGATTACCCAACGCTCCATTCTTAGCAGTCTTTGGATCCTATTTAGATTGATGTGACCTAATCTAAGATGCCGAGAGAAAAGTAGAGTCATCTTCTTGAAGAAAACTTTCTCTTTTAGGGTTTGATGAAGATGCTGACATAGTTATAGGTATTATGTTTTGCGAAATAGTATAAAGCGAATTATATAAGGTGCCAACACGGATAACCGTCATTTCTTATGATAGAAACACCACTATCAAAATAACGAGAATATCCATGAGTAAATAATTTGAAAGCGAAACAAGGTTCATGAAAATCCGGCACATATAAAGCGTCTTTCAAAACTAAAGCTGTTGTCCCAATACATAAAGAAACATCTCCAACTGCAAGCTGCCGACTTTCGCGCGTTGCCCGTGGAGATCGTTATCTCGCCATCAAACTCCTCCTTGTCGCGAGGAACCCACGCAGGTGTAACAAACATGATCGAGTTGCACCGTATCTACTACCCAAGAATGGGTAGAACAAGTCGCTAAACATGTTTCCGTTACTAAAGCAAGCGGCGTACCTTGAGCCTTGAGCATAGGGCACTTGGCCTTCCAATGCCCGTCTTACAGCTTGAAGCACTTGCCGCCTCCTTTGGCTTCTTGAAGCCTCGGTGGCAACCATGTTCTTCTCCCATTACTCCCACTATTTCCTTGCCTCTACCACCTTTGGTGCCCTTTTCTATTTCCATTTTGCGATGAAAATTTTGGGCCCTTAGATGTGCTAGCAAGAGCATGTGCTCCTTTTCCATAACTCCTTCCATGCAACGAGATCATTAAACAAGCGACTAAGTGTAAACTCGGTCTTGCTCATGATCGCATTCATGAAAGTTCTCAAAAGACTTGGGTAGTGTATTGAGGATGATATCGACCTTGGCCGCGTCAATACCTCCTCCCAGTGATCAAGACTATCCATGAGATGAGTCGTGTGGGAGGCATGTTCATGGACCGAACTTCCTTCTTCCATCTTACGCCAAGATTTCTCTCATTGTGTGGAAGCGGTATCGATCCTCTTGCCCAAACTTACTCTCGAGACTTGACCAAATATCGATCGCGTCTACCATCGGTGATCTTTGCGGTGCAAGCCTTTGGACATCGTAGTCATCATATAGCATTTAGCCGTATTGTTTGACTTATTCAAAGTCCTTGACTCTGCGCTCATTAGTCGGCGCACGTCGATGAGGCATCGGGTTTAGGAGTAGTGAGAACAAACATGTGTTCTTCGGTGATAAGAACATATTCCATGTTTCGTTTCCACTCGATAAAATTTGGACGGATAGCGGTTTTGTGCGAGCATATTGATAATCGGCGTAAGAGACATATCTGAAGCGATAATGTAAAACACATAAGCATACGATCGCAAATAATTCGTAACAATAATATTGTAACCTTTTGATAAAACAATATTAATTGAAACCTCCAATCGCTAAGGAATCACATGCAAGCCACGCGTGTGGGCGTTTACATGAACCCTCGACCGGACTAAAAATACCTTTTAGTGGTTTAATTTCAATCCGTATCAACTTATCCTTATGACAAATGAAATTAATGATTGGACCTTACTGAACCACATCACTATCGCGAGAAGGGACTTGGCGGAAGTTGTACTGAGGTGATGTCTAAGCAATGACCCCAATTTTAACGGTGAAGATGAATTCTTAAATTGGTATACTCACTCGGACCATACCGCTTCCAATTCAAATTCTTTTGTTATCTCATTTTATATCTATCTCTAGAGAACTTATGAAAATGCACATGAAGCCCAGCGTGTGGGCGTTTACATGAAACTCCCACTTCTCGATAGATTTAAAATGTTTTATTTAGAAATCTCATCTAACAAACTTATGATAAGCAGTGCAAGCAAACCCGCGTGTGGGCGTTTACTCACGGTCGTCTCACTTTGTTTAGAGATCAAAAAGTGGAGGTGTGACATTTTAATTTGAAAAAATAATTTGTCGGGTTGCTTGCTTAGTCTTTTTATTCAAAGCGTTTGTCCATGCGAGATCACGTAATCCTAGCATGCTTTTCTATAGAACTTCGACATGTAAAACATGCTCATGAGAATTCTAAAATATGCTTGATAAGCGCGATAAACCTAGCATACTTACTATCGCGTCCAATTCGTAAAACACTTAAAGGTTTGTGAGCGTAATATAAACATACATAACGTACTCTTGCATAATTTAAACATCCACGACATGCATATGAGCGATAAAAATAAAATAAAGCGTTCATCGGCCCGATCGTGAAACACGCACATTTAAATCTAATATATTACATAGATTTACAAAGTGCAATTAAACTTGACAGGGCCTCGCGTGCGAGGGACGGACGGATTCAACAAATGGGCCTCGCGTGCACGCGCACGGACGGAAAATCTGGAAAAAGCAGTGCGGGCGTGTCGTTGTCTGTGTTGGGCGGCGCTGGGGCACGGCCCGACCAGCGCCCGACTGCTTTGTCGGCCGCGTGCTCGCGTGTCCCTCGCGGGCTACCTCGCGGTCGCTAAAGCGACCGCGACCAACGGCGAACGGCGCGCCCACCGCCCGGCGCGAGCGTCTGCGAGAGCGTCGTCGCCCGGCGGCGAAACCGCGACCGCGATGCGCTTTCGCCCAGCGCGGGTTTCTCGCGCGACAGCGCCCGTCGCCCGCTAGCTCGCGCGCCGCGCGAGCCTCGCGGGTAATCCTCGCGACGCGAGCTCGCTCGCTAAGCGCCCGAGGATCTCGCGCGAGCAGCGCCCGTCGTCCGCAGCCCTCACGATCGCCCTTGCGATCGCGAGGCTCGCTTCATGAAACCACCGGATGACGGTAGAGACTGTTTTTCCGTCGTTTCGTTCTTCGTTCTTTCGTCTTCGTTCTTCTTTTACGGATAAGATTTACATAATAAAATCTAATCTAACCACGGATTTTCTCGTGGTGTAAAACAAAACCAACAAAAACAATAAGCGAGCCACGATGAGCGGCGGATCCACAATAATTAAGCACGCGTAATAATCAAGCGTGAATTAATCCAGCAGAGCGAAGATTACGATCGAGGCTCGATACCAGTGTAGGAAAACATATGT
The DNA here is from genome assembly GCA_036937905.1 of Salvia rosmarinus. Classification (NCBI taxonomy): domain Eukaryota; kingdom Viridiplantae; phylum Streptophyta; class Magnoliopsida; order Lamiales; family Lamiaceae; genus Salvia; species Salvia rosmarinus. Next base: position 18,142,691 of record CM072824.1, on the reverse strand, counting down.
TAACCCTAGCAGGATCCATCTTGGGTGTTTAATTCACCATACATTGATTATAAACCTAGCATGCGTCTATATAATTAAATCGCAACACGTTGGGGTTTTCACGTGTTTACCTTTGGATGCGGAGAGGTCGATGGAGCGAGATGAGCGGATCGAGCGGATCGGACTCGTGCTTTGACCTTACGGGCTGTATCCGATTGCCCAATCTCCAGCGTCGGTGAGGGCGATCTATGGAGAATGCTTGGAAAATCACCTCTTTCTCTCACCCAATTTTGAAAATCTCTCGAGCTTATGGAATTCTCGAAAATAATGATGTCTTGATTAATGATCATTAACCTAGACTTTATCTCATACCTTATATTTATAATGCACTACCTTAATCTATATGGAATATTACCATAATCCTATATGGAATATTACCATAATCTATATGGAATATTACCATAATCTTGGGATTATTTCCATATTCTCGGGATTATTTCCATACTCTCGGGATTATTACCATAATCTTATATGGAAAGGATCTATGCATATACCATAAATATAATAATATCCTTGTAGGATAAAGAGAATAAAATCTTACCATGGGGAGCAAATAGGCTCAGATTTTCCTCTAGCTTAAGGGCTGGATGGGCGGCCAGGGATCAAATCAAGGAATAAAGATGGGCCTCAAATAAATTAATTATCTTATGTTCGGCCCGAACATAAATTAATTTATAAACATTCGATCATGCCACTAGAGAAAGAATGTTGACTTACCCTTTATTACGAAGTTGAGTCGGGCTTGCACTTAGACATTCTGAATCCCGTATTTAAGATATCGAGCGTCCGTTAATCATTTATAGCAATCATTGCTTAAAATGATTAATAACTTCATTCATAAGTAGTACCACTCAACCTTATTATTGTACTTGAGCTAACTCGACTGCGGTGTTTAGTACAATAAACCTTTTGAGCTCCTTAAGGGGCGTCATCGTCCTAAGCGGATACGGTGACTCGTCTGAGATAACTAGCGTGACATACAAACACGCCACCACCCAGATGCGGTGAATCTTGGGTTAGAACATATAACCCTCACTCATAACAAGTCAAAGTGATGGTCAAGAACTCATACTCACCTAATACCTTATCGAGGTTTAGATCATCGTAAGTCACCGAGATCTTGGTTCTTCACGGCGGTCGAGAAGAAGAACTCGTCTCACTTGTGATCCTTCAATACGTCGAGGCGTACCGGCATAGACAAGCAACTAAGTCAAGTCACTTCTTATCTATCTGCGGCTAAACCGACAACTCGTCCTTAAGTCGTCTCGGTGTGAAACTTTTATATCTCATTAAACTTGACCAATCATACGAGACTTACGTGATCTTCTACACCTTGTATGATCTAACATATATGAGATAAGGGGACACGAGATATATGCAATCAAGTATTCAAATCGAGATAGGAGATTGTAATAGTGGTAACGAGAAACATTGTATACAAGCTCAACCAAGCGCTTTGATTATACAAATCCAGCGATGCAGCGATTATTGCCTTGCCCGGACAACCACAACAACCTTATCGGCAACAACGGCCGCCCCGACAAGCGAGGGCTCGCCTCAACCGGAAAGAGAGTTCCCACAAGGCAGCCAAGGAACCAAGGAAACTTGGCGGTATGGGAATACTCCTCCAATTACACCGTTATCCTGTTTGTTTGATCTTGGGGCCTCGCACTCTTTTATTTATTTGAAGCATGCGTAGAGAACTTAGGATTAGATCTAGCAGCCGAACAAATCATGAGAATTTCTTCTCGGTGGGAGGCATAAAACGGTAATCCACATATGCTCGAACCTAGAACTTGGACTAGGCTCACTTAAGGTCATGACAGATAACCTTCACGTCGTACCTATGGCGGATGTGGACATAATCCTAGGAATGGATTGGTTAACGAACATAGTGCGACCATCACGTGTAATGAAAGAAAATTTCTTTCCAACACCGGGAGAGGAATCTACCTACTTTCACGGGATCAACATGGGAGGAGAGTCCCAATTATATCCGCACTACAAGCAAGGACGTTCTTTGAACAAGACCGAGAACCATGCCTACCTCGTTTACCTCCAAGAAGAAGATCGAAATGAGAGGATGATAGAAGGCGTCTCGATCGTGAAGGAGTATCCCGATGTGTTTCCATACTGAACTACCGGGATTACCGCCAAAACCGACGGATCGAGTTCACGATCGACCTCGAACAGGTTCTACCCGGTGTCAGCTCCATACGGATGGCACCAAAGGAGCTTGAGGAATTAAAGATCCAACTACAAGAACTCTTGGAGCTAGGATTCATTAGACCGGTGTGTCTCCATGGGAGCACCGTCCTTTTCGTGAAAAGAAGGATGGTACAGAGGATGTGCATAGACTATCGGGAGTTAAACAAGATAACTCTTAAGAATAAGTATCCTTGCCCGAATTGATGATCTGTTTGATCAACAAAGGAGCGAGTCTTTTCAAAGAAAGATCTAAAGTCGGGATATCACCATTGAGGATTAGACGAAGGATGTACCAAAATGGCTTTCCGTACAAGGTATGGTCATTTCAATTCATCGTGATGCCCTTTGGACTTACAAATGCCCGGCGATGTTTATGGATATTATGAGCAGGTGTTCCACCCATACTTAGACAAATTAGTCCTAGTGTTTATAGGCGATATCCTAATATACTCTAAGAATAACCGAGAACACAAAGAGCACTTGAGAGCTGTGCTACAAGCGTTAAGGCGAGAGCAACTCTTCGCCAAGTTTAGTAAGTGTGAGTTTTGGTTAGGCGGTGACATTTTGGGTCACATTGTGTCCGTGGGGAATCAAAGTAGACCCTCGAAGATCGATCTGAGTTCGAGAATGGGGTCACCAAAGAACCCGAATGAAATTCGGAGTTTCTTAGGGCTGGCCGCTACTATCGAAGATTTATCGAAGGATTCTCAACGATAGCCGACCCATGACCCAATTGTTGAGAAAGGAATCAAGTACACTGGACCGCCGAGTGTGAGGCAAATTTCCGAGCGATGAAGGAGTTCTTGACGGCAAAGACTGTACTAGCGATGCGGCGGATAAAGAATACACAATCTACGGATGCTTCAAAGAATGGACTAGGTTGTGTACTAATGCAAGAAGGTAAGGTTATTGCTTACGACAAGGCAATTACGCCTACATGAGTTGAACTATCCTACGCACGACACGGAATTAGCGGTGCGTACATGCCTAAAAATATGGAGCATCACCTTTTTGGAGTTAGATGTGAGATTTATCTTGACCATAAGAGCACGAAATATTTCTTTGAGCGAAAGATCTTAACATGAGGCGGTGTAGATGGTTAGAACTAGTGAAAGATTACGACTGTGGTATCAATTACCACCGAGCAAGGCTAATGTTGTGGCCGATGCCTTGAGTCGTAAATCCCATCTAGTTTGGGATGTCTCCTCGGTCATGAGGAAATACTTATAAAAGAATTTCGGAGGATGAACATCGAGTCGTGAACCCGTCTCGGCGATAGAGGGTCTGTATTGCAACATTGATTGCAATCCCGACTTAAGTCCGAATCTTAGAAGCTCGAGAGGAAGAGCAAGAAGCTAGAGAAATCTGAGCTAAGATTAAGGACAATAACCACAAGAATTTTCTGAAGCAGCAGAGATAATGTTTTGTTGTATGGCGGGAGAGTGTCGTTCGAGCGAAGAACTTGAGCGAAATCTTGAAGGAAGCCCGTGAGACTTCTTATACCAAGACACCCCGCACACCAAAATGTACCAAGACCTCAAGGAGAAATTTTGGTGGGATGGAATGAGCGAGATGTGGCTTCATTTGTGGAGCGATGTTTGGCGATGCCAACAAGTGAAAGCTCTCCAACGACCGTATGGAACCTTACAACCGCTAGACATACCGGAATGAAATGGGATGATATAGCCGTGGACTTTGTTCTTAGGGCTACCCAAATCACAAGAGGAAATACCGCTATTTGGGTCATCATTGATCGGCCGACCAAGAGCGCATTTCTACCCATTCAATAACACATGGGTCGAACAGACTACTACGGTTATGCGTTAGAAGTTATCCATCTACATGGGTTCGAAAGACTATCACGTCGATAGAGATTGAAATTCGTCCAGTTACGGATGAGCTTACAAAGGCGGGGACACGACTACATTTCGGTACCGCGTTCCATCCGCATGAGCAGACGGACGGTCGAGAGGACCATTCAAGCGTTGGAAGACATCTCGAGGACCGTTGTCCTCGATAGAGAAAGTTGGGAACAAGTGTTACCAACATGGAATTCGCCTACAATAACGACTACTGGCGACTATTGGAATGGCCCGTCTGAAGCGCTTTCTGAGAAGGAAATGTCGGTCACCACTTTCTTTGGGATGAAGTGGGAGAAAGAAGAGTGTTAGGACACGACTCTATGGGAGAAATGATTGAGATCGTGCGACGATCCGCCCGATGGATTAAGGAGGCCGGGGATCGACAGAGTCGATGCGCCGACAAGCGTCATGAGCTACATTTTGAAGAGGAGACAAGGTCTTCTTGAAAATTTCTCCATCTAAAGGGATCGTGAGATTCGGAATCGAAGGAAATTTGCGACCACGTTTCATAGGACCTATGAAATTACGGAAGAATAGGACCGGTGACTTCAGACTTGCATTGCCATGAGTTTTGGAAAGCGTGCACAATGTGTTCCACGTTTCACAACTAAGAAAGTACATACATGATCCCAGCCATGTGATACCGGTCGACGGATATTATCCTCGATGAAAATATGAGTTACGTAGAGCCGCACTGCGAAATCTTGGACCGGCGTATCAAAGGCTGAGAACAAAGAAATACCGCTAGTGAAAGTCTATGGAGACACCATGGACAAGAAGAAGCAACACGAGCTAGAATCAGCCATGAGGAGAAATACCGGATCTTTTCAAGGTTAGCAAATTTCGGAATGAATTTTTTTAAGGGGATGGTATGTAATAACCGAAAATTTAAAACTTTAATTGGTGATACTTAGACCAATTAATTGTAGTAGTTAGTCCTTAATTATGTTTAAGGAAACCAATGAAATGAATTAGAATCGATTCGAGATCGAATACAAAAGAAATCAAAATCGATAACTAGTCTCTGGGATTAGGGTTTTACGAGTAACTGAACATAGAATGAAAGATCGAGAATGAATCTCCACGAGCAGTTTCATTTTAGAATCCTCACACGAAAACATGTGAGAATGCAAAGAATGAGAATTTTCGGGCATACTTGTCGGTCGGTCTTAAAACACTATTTACAGTCGGAATAACTTCTAGTCCGTGCTAATGGTAATAAATAGTGATAACAACCAAAATCATGAAGGAATAATTTATTATAAATTTAGAAATTATAAGAATCAATTTACGAAGGAATTCTGAAGAACTTAACCGAGACAGCAGGGTAAAATATCTTAGGAAAACCCTAAATTGATCCGAACGACCGAAACTCGAACCGAGGGTCTAAATCAATAAAATATGCTTTATAAGACTCAAATTATTTATGAGAGCTCAAAATTCAATAGAATTTTGAATGGACATATTTTTAATCGCGAACATGGTTTTTCGCGATAACTCGGAATTGACTTATCGGACGACGTCCGAACTTGAAATTTTATGAACATTAAAATAAGTCTTTTAAAGGCTATTTAATAAGATAGAACCTTCAGGTTCTGAGAAATCGATCGAAAGTGCTTCAAAACTTAAAGAGTCGGTATTAACATACCAAAACGGGTAATTTGACCAATCCACCTCCCAACTACCACCAAGACCACCCCAAAATGGGCAATGACAGCCATTAGGTCTGTAATATCAGTAGGGAGACTTTCAAGGGCAGACCCATTTCACCTTGCACGCTTTCTCTCTCAATTTTCAAATTCTCTCTACACTTTTCAAGCTTTCAACCCCAAATCCTCCCTCCCCAACCTCTCCCACTCTCAAATAATCCTTCTAAGACCATAAGAAGGTATTATTCATCATCATCTTCCATCCTAATAGAGTGGAATATTTATTTTGAATTTTTGGGTTTAAAAACCCTAGTTTACTCCTCATTTTTGTTTCGTGACCTTAGAGCCATCAAATGCTCTTAAGCCATGAACAAAAAATTCTTAGAATAATGTTCTAAGGCTACTGTAAAAATTTCAGAATTTTTGGAGCATGTTTGATTTTTTATTTATGCTTTATTTCTTTTTAAATATGATAAAGCATGATTTTATGAATATTATTTGATATTGTTGCTTGTTAATGTATTATAAGCATGTAGAATAAATATGGTAATTTTCAGAATATTTTGGAATTTTCTTATATTTTTGATTTTATTTGTTGAGAAATAGTTGAGATATAGTGTTTAATATATGATATTAACATCATACATTAATCATGAAAATTTTGAAACACTACTCCTATTTTTTCAAAATGGGCAGAATATATTTAAGTATTTTAAGCCATTATTTGATTTTATTTGTTGGAAATAATAGGATATATGATGTTTAGAAATAATATGAACCTAATATGCATTGTTGGGAATTATTGAACACATATGTAAAATATGTGTGAGGACAAAAAAGAATTCAAGCATTTGGTTCATATTATAAATATTAGTTGATATTTAATGTTAATATTACATGTTTATTTCATATATAAACATATTGTGCAAGATTGAATTTATTGAATATGTATATATATAAATGTGGAATTACGAAATGATTTAAAGATGAAAAGCATGGTTTTAAAATTTTAATGCATGATATGAAGTGATATTTCATGTTTAGTATATAGTATAAGCATGATATAATTTTGTGAAATTTATTGAACACCAAAGCTTACTAATTTGAAATAATGAAAGTTTGAGACTTTTAACCCATGGTTTACAAATTTATATGATGATATTGAGTTGGTAATTAAATTCTATAATATGATAGGAGTATAATGTGATTTTATTGGAATTTATTGGATGCATATGCTAATTGTTGCTAATTATCGAAGCGTAATAGAATGGCTAAGTATGGGTTTAATTTTGATGATGAATGATGCTATGATAGTAATATGAAACTTTGGATAAATGGTTGTGATTAGGGTGAATGAATGGAACACTTATGTACACTTACACAATGATGGTGTATTACATTAGAAATTAGGGTTTTCTAATGCTTTAGTATAGTTTATGTTGTGTATGGTTTTGTTGATGTTGAATGTTTATGTTTATGTTGAGCAAACAAACCAAAACCCCAAACGTAAACAACATAATACTATATGTACGAGAACCCAAAAGAAATCGACCAATTTCGATAACTTAAGGCGGAATAAGCGAGGATCGAAGTAGACACAAAGTGGGGTTTTTCCATTAATAAAAGGATACTCAAGCGTGAGTTCCTAAGTTAGAAAAACCAAAGGTCGAGCTTCTAGCGTTAATATTCAATAACGACAACTCAATACGATAATTGGTTGGGCGTTAACATAACTCGCTAACGAATAACGATTATCGACATATGTAATCTCCGACGAGTGAATTAAATAAGCAATGTAAGTAATGAGTGGCGAAGATTCGAACATAAGATGTCGTTCCTTATGTCTCGAACATCGAGTTAATATTCTCGAAGTACTTCGTTTATTCTTAAGTACTTAGCTATATGATAGCATGTGCTCACTGAATTGTAAGACAATATTCCTCTTTTAATTATCGTGCTGTCTCGACAGTGGTCGACATAACCTACTAGACGTAACTATAATTGTTAAGTCTAGTTGGTGGCTTGAGATAATCTAAACTACCAATCGTAATTAATTACGACAATCTATAACGTAATAACGTTAAGAATAACACTAAGGTTAAGAGTGAGGATAGACTCGGAATATATGATTCATAATTAAAGTACACCTATGAGCGATGAAGTGATATAGTTTGAAATTGGTAATGTAAGATAATAGAAATTATCTTAAAACAATCACATAAAATCATAAAGAAACCTAATTGGGAACTTTAAGTCGTAGTTTATAAGCGACCTTGATCGATAGAAAGAATCTAAGAAAAGCTATTTTCTTATGAAGGGTTTGATAAATGCGTGAGTCGGCAAGGAAGAACATCACATACGCTCTTTTAGAACCACTAGCTTGGATTAACGGTGGGCTTTCTTGAAACAAAATGTTATGCATAACTCAAGCATGATTTACAAAGCTTTATGAAATATTATCACATGAAATGTTATTGGCGCCAAATGTTTATGTTTTGTTGTTATCTATCGAGATTGGTATATCCAATGGTATGTGAATGTGTTGGTCCTGGCGTTAAAAAGGGTAACGATCGGATCAGACTTAGTTAAGGACTAACTTTCGGATTGTGTACGACGTGTTGTGTGTTAGGTTAGCTACCTCGACGGTCGCGGCGACTATGTGTGGTGGCCACCCCATAGTGCGCGAATCGATGAATGAATGAATGATCGGATATGGAAACAACGTGAATGAAATAGTTCGACGAGCGCTTTTGGAAAACGATAAAATGTTTGATAGGCATGAGTCTTTTAACCAAATCCTCATGCGCTATTGTGGGCGATTAATAACTTTTGACAAAGAAAATGTTTTTGCAGAGTCCATGAGTACTTTTGTATTTAGCCACGCATTTCGTTTTTGATGTGCGGGTTGAGTGAGATCGATGATGGGTGCGGTGGTGCGGTGCGACTATTTTTGATGCTTAATTAGAAGGTTTCTAGAATCTTGGGCATGCATCGTCATATGCATGTCCACATGCTATTCTTTGCTAACTCGATATTATTAATGTTTTGATTATAGCACTTATTTCGTATTGAATTGGAGGTCGTACCTCGTGCTTTAAATTTTGCCCGATTGGGTTATGTTGAACCTTGAACCCCTTTTGACAAGTCCTTCTCGACTTGAGTTGGTATTGGATTGTGTATCCCTTTTTAACCTATCGTTATTAAGTAGTTGATTGGTTGATTGCCTTGATTAGCTATGTTTATTTCATTGCTTTATCATACGGTGACGATCCATATGATCCGTACTTCATTGGAAAGTCGGTCGTCACAATTTTTGTTGGATTTTGTTGGATTATGTTGGATTTTGTTGAATTATGTTGAATTGTTATTGGTTTTGTTGTATTGTTTGTGGGATTTTGTTGGATTTTGTCGAATTATGTTGGATTGTTGTTGGTTTTTTGTTGAATTGTTGTTGGTTTTGTTGTTGGTTTTTGTTGGAATTAATTTAATTTAATTAATTATGTTGGTTTTTGTTGGAATTAATTAATCTTAATTAATCTAATTAATTAAATTAAATTTAATTTAACTAATTAATCTTAATTAATCTAATAAATTTAATTAAATTAATTCTAATGAAAATTAATTAGTTTAATTTTAATCGACAACAATCCAACTCGAATCCCCATAATCGACAAAAACCAACATAATCGACAATCGACATAATTGAACAATTGATATAATTCACAAAACCAACATAATCGACAATCGACATAATCCACAATCGAATATAATTCAACAAAATCCAACATAATTCAACAAAATCGAACAACAATCTAACATAATCCAACAATCGATATAATTGACAAAATCGACATAATTGACAAAATCGACAACAATCGAAATAATTGACAAAATCGACATAATTGACAAAATCGACAACAATTAATCCAAAACAACGAATATCACTTCATATAACAAATATCCTTACTCGAGGGCCGTTGAGGACACAAATTCCTTGTATGCTTTTCACTCGACAAATACTATATTTTTCCTCGTTGTGTCCTTTCCACATGTTTCATCACTAATGGCGATAAATGTTGTGCATGGCGTTTGTTGTGGCCTTGACCACCATAGCGTGTGCATAATTGTGACGACGCGATCTTGGCGAACCCTCAACAACCGATTGCATCCTACTCGATCTAGGGCGCCCGTCGGACGTGTGATGATTGGAGGTCGAATAATGTGGTGATACTGATGCAGGTACAATCCATGCGGGATGTGATACGGATGCAATTCGATAAGAATAAGTCGTCGCAAAAAGCAGACTATCTATAATCTTGAGCCACAAAGTCGGTGACTTGTAAACCGGCATGCTAAAAAAGAAATTAATCACAAATTAAATTAATCAAAAATAAATTAACCACAGCGTATGAGTTGGACTTTACGTTTAGATAAATCTGGTACCTAATAGCGACCTGGCGTGACAACAAGAGATCTCGTCAAATCGAACTCACGACATTCACATGTCCCATTCGCAAATCGACCACGTATGATGTGTTTTCTCTTCGACTTTAAACATGTGTGTGGTGGTTGAGCGAACAACCAAGCGAAGCCGCACCGACGAGGCATGTAGCTTCGGCGGCTACTTGATCGACTCGTCTGGACCTTCTTTGCACTGGCTCGTCGTCGTCAAACCATTTCTCCGTAATAGATCGAAAAGTCTCAAGCAACAAGCAAGCGGTGAGCGTCGAGCCCACAACAACCGACTATTGAAAGTCTACGCCACGTTCGAGTCGTGAAACTATCGCGTCGTCGCGACACTTCAACCTGACCACCTATGCTCCCCAATGGAGTAGATGATGGTGTCTTTGCCGGTTTATAACATCCGCGAGAAAAAAATCTCTCGAAATCCTCGATTGATAGGCATATGCGGTGACTTGATAGCTGTACAAACATGCGACCCAATCACGCCATATTCTTACGCAAATCGTAAAAGCACAACACATATCGACGTTCGGATACGGACTCACAACTTTTCGATGCCCTTATGTTGATCGAGACACAACTAAGAGATCATCGGGATGATCAATGCACGAACGCGATCGAGATAAAACCAAGTCCATGACTCCTCATCCTCAATCGGACCTAACCCGATAGCGGGAAGATTCCTTCATTTCCATCCTTCATAACTGACGACAAAACAAATTCCTTTGTTCTTTCCCTTAAGATGAGTCCGTCTACAACGACGACCGGCCGTAGGTAATCTTGAAAGCATGTAAACTACGTCGAGAGCAAAACAAATATCGAAATTAGCCATCATGAGCCGTCTCGATATCATATAGTGTCGGGGTTTGATTCTCTCAGCAGATGAAAATATGATGGAAACAATTGATAGGACCGTTTGAAATTGCCATATGTCATCTCTATAGCGTTTCTTTCTCGGAGAGCAAAGGCGTAATCCATCTCGATGCCAAATTGTCGATGCATCTCTCGATCATCTCTTTCGACGATACCACACCTTCATCGACCAATTTTAGGTGCAAAATACTTGCCAACAATTTTAGCGGCTCTCTGTCGTGGGCAATCGCGATTCAAATCAAGTGACAAGTATGGTATTGTTGACAATTACTCTCCATATCGTTGCCCTACGGATGACTCGTAGCTTAAAAGGACAATCGTTGCCATGCTTGCAAACATACCCCAAACGTGTTTTACTTGACCGATCGACCACGTACTCTACATGATTCTCCAAGTGGTACAATCCATCGCTATCGCCAAGTCATCTTTAGTCTTAAATATCGAATCAACACATAATTGGTGGTATGGGCTCCACAGGTTCGACCCAATCTAATGGCAATGCCTATCACAATCAAGTAGTGGAATAACCCGGTTCATGCAACTCATTTGTATCATCCTCTACGGTTCGTGAAGTTGTAGCATGAGCCTCACCATCATCTTGTTGTTCGGAAGTGAAGTTGTGTTGTCCGATAACCTTATCAAGATGTCACGGTTGTCGAATCCAAGCACCAAATTCGATGTGATGAATCAAATATATCTCTACGTTGATTAACGATGTGGTCATTGAGGACTATGATCTAGTAGCGAGAAGAAATCACGGTGGAAGAGTCGGAAGTGGAAAAATCGATGTCAGTGGTACCACGACATATCTCCACTCTTCTCTACAAGATTATGACATCAAAGTGGATCGCGTCCTCTAACACTACAGAGTTGTGACAATGCCCCATGGTGTTTTATTGTATAAGCCGGGAAAATCCCTTCAACCTTGGAAAACTCATTGTGGAACAAATGGGAGCTATCGCTGCTCGTCCGAATCCTAGATTGCTTTGCGTTTCCTTCCTTTATTATATCAGCTGTTGAAGAAACAAGGTCTCCGATGGAGCTCGGGATGCACTATTTGAAGACTTTCGACCTTCACCATTAGTAATACCTTGTTCTCGGGTAATAAACTTCCTAACCTTCCGTGGTCTAACCCTTCAAAAAGGTGAGCGAGGTTTGAAAAGTGCTTCCAAAGAAATGGTGTGCTTCCAAAGTCTGGTTTATTCCATGTGAGCGCATTTCAAAGCTGGAACAAACCTTCTTGGAAAGTCTTAAGTAGTGCGCGTTGGGATGAATGATTTGAAGATTGAATTACTAAGCCTTTTTCTTCCCAAAAGGGAGTAGAGCGGGGGAACAATATCTAGGTGTGAAGATATGGAGGAGGGTGATAAGCAAGCATTTACCGTTTATTGTTGATATTTAAAGATGAATTTAGATCATTAAATGCGTTTATGTATCGGATCGTAATGTTTTACCTATTTTAGAAGATCGCTCTTGGGTGTTATTTTGGTGTTTTGTAGGTTTATGAGTTGATAATCGAAGCAAGAGCGAAGACGAGTGAAAATAGCGATCTGTCCGGTTTCTAACGACCAGCCTGGCGGTCGCTGGGCTGGTCGCGAGGTTCAACCAATGACGCTAGAGGTCGCGACCACAGTATTGCGCGAGGATGCATGTGCCGAGATATATTCTGCCCTAATTCGCGGCCATGGCTAGCGATCGCTAGTCGACCAGCGAGGCTACTGGCGTCCGCGCTAGCATTGCCGAGAGAGGATGCGATGCGAGGAGGTACCTCGCGGTCACGCTAGCGACCGCGGTGATCTCTAGGCGGCGGCGGAGAAAGTGGGTTTCACCTAGTTACATAAATAGAGAACACGCCCTGCGCGCCTCTCGGACTTGACCGCCCCGAGCACTTTTATTCGGTTTTCCTCAGTTTTGGTCTTGTTTAGCTTTAGTTTAGTTCTAGATTTAATTCTTGCATTGTTCTAGTTTAGTTTATCGCTTTGTTATCGATCGGAGCGTTTTGTGCAATCGTTTTCGTTGTTTTCCGTTTTAAGCAGGATTGGATTCAAGACCAACCATTGTTCATCAACGCTTTTATCCGGGTTTTATGCATTTAATTTCCGTTTTATGATTTATTAGTATTTTATTCCGTTTATTATGTCTAGGTAATTTTCCGTTCTAATCCTGTGGGTTTGCATGATTCGATCATATATGTTGTGATTCTGTTTATCGCTATTTACCTTCGAGGCATTGATTCATGATTCTTGGTGCTTATTTATATGTATTAATTTACGATCAATCTTGATGCATATCTAGTTGCCGATTAATGGCGTAATCGTATTAATTGTCAATCGATCTTGAATGCGTGATCTGAATAAACCTTGAGTCGTATTTGAGATAGGATATTCATAGGAAGCATATTCTTAGTGATCCTTTTGGAGTTACTCGTTTTCACCTAGAATGGTAGGAAAACTAAGTAATCTCTTGCCGCAATTATCGTGGCTGAAGTTGTTGGTTATATATGATCTTCATCTTGTCTCGATTAAAATTGGCTAATAGGAAGCAGGATAAACATACATTGTGGGTAGGATTTATGCATCCCAGGGTTAGTCTTTTTATACATTTTATCATCTTTGATATTTATTGCTTTCTTTTATTTTCTGCTTTGTTACCTCTGCTTTGGATTAATTTCCGAAGCCCTAAAGCCTTCCAAACCCAAATCTGTGCTTGAATAATAATAAATTATCGTTGAGCTAGCTTCCGTGTTTTCGTATTACAATCCCTGTGGATACGATACTCGTCTTACCTATATACTTGCACATTTTCGTGTTAGAAAAGTGAGCGATCAAATTTTGGCGTCGTTGCCGGGGATTGTTAAGATTACATAGGAATAATTTGACGATTTGGATTTATTAATTCAAGTTATATATTATATTATTTATTTATTGTTACCTGAGCTAAATTCTCGCTTTGTCTCCGGGTAGTTTATCGTCAAGATCTCGGGGACCTCACGAAATATTATTAGATCCGAGATCGAAAGCTCTCAAAGGAGAAGAGGACGAGAGAGAGGCGGGCTGCAATGGCGGCTAATCCACGCAACGCAGGGCATTCCTCCCGAGCAAGCCGCAGCGTGCTAGGCGATTTAAATAGAGATCTGACGCCGGATGGCGAATATGGGACTCCTTGTCCCTATTCGAGCGCGACCGCTGAACTTTATGTACCGACCTCCTCTTGAACAATTCCAAGGAGGCGGATGGGGCCCTGCGTGGATGCAAACAATTTTAGGCTGAAGTCGTACGATCGGTATGGTCGAGGAGAAGCGGTTTGGGGAGGTCGCAAGACCCGAATGCGCGTCTCGAGACCTTTCTCGATATTGTGACACCATCAAACAAAATGGGGTGTCACAAGACACGATCCGGATGCTAATGTTCGGTTTCTCCTCTTGCGACCGGTAGATAGATTGGTTCGAAGTTTGGACGAATCGGCGTTGACACTTGGGGAAACTTTGCGAAGTTTCTCGAAATATTTTCGCCGTGCGAAAGCGCAGAAGATCATCGCGAAATCTCCCATTTTTGCCAAAACCACGACGAATCACTATTCGAGGCATGGGAGAGATTGAGAGGTCTATTGAGGCGATGTCCACGGCATGGATTCTCGAGGAGCAACAAATCACGCGGTTCATAGTGGTGACATTTCGGGGCGAGGAGCATTGTGGATGCGTCGGCGGGGGCTGTTTATTGAACCGGCGAGTAGGCGAGGCGAGCCGTATTTAGAGATGGCTGCCAATAGCTATCAATGGCCAGCGGAGAGAGCGCCATGGTTAAGCGGCGACGTCGGTGATTCGAGATCTGACGAGTGATGAAGCAATTCACTCTGTTGAAGAGCGAGTTGAGGCGGAGGCGTACATTTTATAAATCAAAGGAACCATCGGGAGAGAATCAAACATACACTCAAACAATAGAAATCATCCGAACACATGGTATGCTGACCGAATAATTTTCAGCAACCTCCAATGAACTTCACGGTGCGAAATGGTATGATCGAGGCGAAGAAGCGAGTTTAGAAGATATGGTGCAGCGGATGGCGACTCAACGAGTGCATTTATAAGCGATGCGGGCAAAAATAACTCATCCGAGTCGGTTGTGACGGCTATGGGAAACACGTAAAGATGTTGGAAAATCAGTTGGTCAAGTAGGCGTACAATTGAATGCACAACAAAAGGCGGACCAATTTCCGAGTAATACTGAGTGAACCGAAAAATCGGTGCTTAGCCATCCAGACGAGGTGGACAAGCTTGCCCAAGCCATACGAACGAAAGCAATCTGAGCGAAACTCACGATCGAGCTCATGACCGCGAGCCCGATCGCGAGAGTCAGTATTGTCCTGAGACACTCGCGACCGAGCACGCGCCCGCCGACCGACCACGAGCCATCAGATTGAGCCCACCCCAGTTTGTTCGCGGCGACCAGTAGCCCGGCGCGACCGCCAAGTATTCGATGAAGAGTCGTGGCGAACTTCGCGCAAGCTCGCACCGAAGAAGGATTGCGTGTGAGCGGATCCTCGCGACGACCAGTGTCGCGAGGTCGACAGAGGCACCCCTAGAAGCAAATCTTCGCGACGTACCTCCTCGGTCCCGTTTTGAGTCGACTAGCCAAATCGAAATATGGCGAGGAGTTTGCTCGTTTAAAGAGATTTTAAAAGTTGAAATCAATTTGCCTCTTTTGAAATGACTGCGAAACATGCCGGATCGTGAAATTTTAAAAGGCAGCTTACAAGCAAGAAGAAATTGGAAATTTGAAAAATTACCCTATCAGAAGAATGCGATTAATCGTCTTGCGAGAAGAAGCGCCTCAAATGCGAGAAGGATCCGGTGGTTTTACGTTAGAATGCGAGATCGCCGAGCATACTTTTCCAAATGTGTTGTGCGACTTGGGGCGAGCATCAATCGATGCCTTTGAGCGTATTCAACCGTGCACCTAGGAAAGATGAAGCCGACGAAGATCTCGCGATGATGGTGACGGTCGATCCACATATCCTAAAGGTATCGTCGAAGATGTGTTGGTAAATTGGGACTTTGTTTTTCTGCCGATTTTGTGATTTTAGATATTCCAATTGAAACAACAACCACTAATCTGGCGGACCTTTTCTAGCAACCGGTGGTGCTTTGATTGATGTCGGGAAGGTAATCTCCGTTTCGTGTTAGCGATGAGGAGCTCAATATTTCCATATATGGCGCTATCAAGCAACACGGCGGTGAAAAGCGGGAAGATTGCTACTCGATCACATTGTTGCTACCGCTGGTCGCGCGCTTAGAGTACTCGACCAATCGAGGAAGCTGCGAGAAGGAAGAAGTGGACTCGGCATGGAACTCCGGTGTATCGTTCAAGTTTGGGGTGGCCACTTCCATAGTCGGTGGTGGTCACCCGTGAATGCTAAGTTTAGGAGGATCCACAAATTGGGAAGGATTTACATTTGCCACCAAAACACCGTTGAGAGAGGTTAGTGATGGTCTAGCTAAAGGCGTTAAATTAAGCACTTGTTGGGAGATAACCCAACGTTTTGCATCTTTTGTTGTTTTCGTCTTGTTTTCTTGTTTTCTTTGTTTTGTTGTGTCTTGTTTGTCGTTTTTAAGCCCCAGGTATATCATCAATGGCGAGGATTCTATCCACACGGAGTATGTGACATTTGAGGTAAGATCCTCCCAATCACTCTCTACGCAAACCTTATTGCCTCCATTGCACACGGTTGACAATAAGTTTGGGGGAGTGTTCGAGTGTGAGTTGGTTGAGAGTCTTCCTTATGTTTTGCTTTGTTTTGTTAAGTTGTTATGCTTTGGGGTCTTTTATCGTGTTTTGTTTTCTTTGTTCGTTTTGTGTCTATCGATCAACGAGTTAAGTGAAGTGTTTTAATCCATGTGGCCAATGTGATAGAAATTTTTGTGAAATTTAATGATAGTGCACATGATATGTTAGAAAATAGCGATAAACGACTTGAGATTGTAGCTTGTTTTTTTCACCATTTGCTTAACACAGTGAGACTTGAGCTTCAACGTATAAATATCTTGTCTGATTTCTTTTAATTGTGTGATATCGTGCATGTGATTATCTTCTAGAACTTGCCGTTTTTGTGTCGAGGCGGCAATATGTATTTCAATTTGGAAAGGATAAAATGCCGTCTTTGCTAACCACATATTCACCCAAACAATAGCCAGAATATCTATCATTTGTCGCCTTCTTTGAGCCGTTATTAGACTTTATTCTTTCGATTAACCGGATGATAGGAGGTGAGGATGGATATGGAATCAAAGGGTTCAAATTTTGATGTAGTTATGGCAGGGAAAATTATTATTAGAGAAGTACATCTATGGTGAAGAATAGTACCTTTGTTGTGAATGATAAACCCTATAAGCTCTAGAAAAGAAAATAAAAAGCAATGATAAGTTCACTATGTGTGTTGAGCATAAAGGGTCTTTAATCAAAGTATAGATACCTACGTGGCATAAAGCGTCGATTTATACGTTGGAAAGGAAGAGAAAATGGACAAAGTCCATATGTGTCGAAAAGTATAAATGGGGGTGCTTGGAATATTTTGAGTCACTTAGCCATATATTATCCTACCTTAACCAATGTGCCTACAATATAACCTATGAAAAGACCTTTTGATCCTAATTTGAACACATTTGACGTGGTGGAGATAATAGAAATGGCGAGCCTATGGTAAGATTTTGCATTGCATTGATCATTGAGTATATACAAATCGCTTAATTTCCTTATGAGTTGAGTGTATCCTATATTTTACACACATGCACGTGTGAGGTTGAATGAATGAGTTTTTTCTTTCAGCGGTAGTTTGTGTCAAATTGACTAATGTCGTCATGTGTGCTAATATTTTCGGCGTTGAAAGATATTTAGAGGCTTGATTGTGTTTATCACCTTTGCTACACTCGTTGATCTTTTGTTGTGTCCTTCGTTTGTCTTTACATTACATTTTTGTTTGAGGACAAACAATGATTCAAGTTGGGGGTGTGATAAGCGCATTTTACGTTTATTGTTGATATTTAAAGATGAATTTAGATCATTAAATGCGTTTATGTATCGGATCGTAATGTTTTACCTATTTTAGAAGATACCGCTCTTGGGTATTATTTTGGTGTTTTGTAGGTTTATGAGTTGATAATCGAAGCGAGGAGCGAAGCACGGGCGAAAATAGCGATACATCGGTTTCTAGCGACCAGCTGGGGTCGCTAGGCTGGTCGTGAGGTTCAACCAATGGCGCCCGGAGGAGTCGCGACATGAGTATTGCGCGGATCGCCATGCCGAGATATATTACGCCCTAATTCTGCGGCCATGGCTAGCGATCGCTAGTCGAGCCGCGAGGCTCTGCGTCGTCCGGTGCCGAGAGGATGCGCGAGGAGGTGCCTCGGTCGCGCTAGCGACCACGTGTCGTGATAGGCAGACGGCAGCGAAGAGAAGTGGGGTTTAGCCTAGTTCTATAAATAGAAAGCACACCCTTGCGCCTCCTCGGACTTGACACGCCCCCAGAGCACTTTTATTCAGTTTTTCCTCAGATTTTGGTCTTGTTTAGCTTTAGTTTAGTTCTAGATTTAATTCTTGCATTGTTCTAGTTTAGTTTATCGCTTTGTTGTCGATCGAGCGTTTTGTCGATAGTTTTCCGTTGTTTCGGTTTTTCGCTTGGGATTGGATTGAAGACCAACCATTGTTCATCAACGCTTTTATCGGGTTTTATGCATTTAATTTCCGTTTTATGATTTATTAAGTATTTTATTAGTTTATTATGTCTAGGTAATTTTCCGTTCTAATCTGAGGGTTTGCATGATTCGATCCTATATGTTGTGATTCTGTTATCGCTATTTACCTTCGAGGCATTGATTCATGATTCTTGGTGCTTATTTATATGTATTAATTTCTAATCAATCTTGATGCATATCTAGTTGCCGATTAATAGCGTAAGCGTATTAATTGTCGATCGATCTTGAATGCGTGATCTGAATAAACCTTGAGTCGTGGCGAGATAGGATATTCGTAAAGCATATTCTTAGTGATCCTTTTGGAGTTACTTGTTTTCACCTAGAATTGTAGGGAAAACTTCGTAATCTCTTGCCGCAATTGTCGTGGCGAAGTTGTTGGTTATATATGTGATCTTCCATCTTGTCCGGATTAAAATTGGTTAATAGGAAGCAGGATAAACATACATTGTGGGTAGGATTTATGCATCCATAGGGTTAGTCTTTTTATCTGTTTTATCATCTTTGATATTTATTGCTTTATTTTATTTTACGCTTTATTCTACTTTGGATTAATTTCGAAGCCTAAAGCCTTCAAACCCAAATACGTGCGAATAATAATAAATTATCGTTGAGCTAGCTTACGTGTTTCGTATTACAATCCACTCGGATCGATACTCGTCTTACCTATATACTTGCGTTTTAGTGTCGAGAAAAGTGAGCGATCGAGGACTAAAAGTGGAAATGGAACTTTGCGGTTTGAGAACTATTGAACCTTTATCTTTGATTTGAACATGTTTTATGTGGGATGTTTAATGATGACCGGACATCTTATTTGGTTTCTTGGACATCGTATGGTTACTTTTGTAGTATCGGATGCATGTTTGATGCATGTTTTATCACGATGTCTGCATTGTCTTTGATTGAAAGTTTTTACGCTCGATGATGAATATGTTTAGATGACTATTCTTGTTGTGTTGCGAAAATGTTTTGATGATATTTTAAGTAAATAGGGGAGAATGTTTACGAGTGTGTCTGTTTTATGTATATATATAGGATTGGGGAGTATATAAGTCTTGTATATATATATATATATATATATACTATAAATTGTGTTGTATATGCAGGTTTTGTGAAGAAAGGTAAAAGGGGAGTTTGTTAGAGTTGGTTAACTCTCACTAATTCTCCTCATTTCAAGGAGTTAGTTTGTTTGTATAGTTTTGCGTTTCTTCTCTTTGGTGTGCGAGGTTACGACATGTTTGCGGGATGCAATGGTAACCTGCATGAAGAACACGGAAGCAGATCGCTAGAGATCGGTGGACTAAGTCGGTTCGATTCCTATTTTCCGGGGAGCAAGTTATGCAACCATCTACCACGACTTAGTCACGTCCTTAGTGGGCGGATGGTGGTCCAACACATGCAAACAAGGCCTCAGCGTCTATAAAGGGGCCAAAGCAAGCGCAAAAATCTTGCAACTCAAGAATCATCACGAAGATCTGTTTATGTTGTTGAGTCTGTTTTAGTAACATTTCGATATCACCCGGTGTTTTAACTTCTAATGGTGTTAGAAGGTTGTTCTTTTAGTACAGTGGTGTAAGGAAATCTTTAGTATTTTCATATATCTTGAGAGATAGCTTAGCTTTTTCATAGATCTCGATAGATAGTTTAGTACTCAACTTTCCGACTTTATCTTGTGGTAAAGTAGTGAGTTTTGTAACGTTATTTGTAAATTTTATAGTGAATCATTTAGTCATATTGGCATCTGATTATAATTTTAATCAGAGAAAAGTTTCTTCGTTGTTCTTGAATTTTAATTAGTTGTTTTACTACGTGTGTGGATAACGATCACATACAGTTGTGTGTTTAAGCGACAACACTTTCAATTGGTATCGAGCTTTCACTCGATACCTTGAGTGAGATCTTGTCGGTACATTAGCTATAATTTCGCCATGGATTCAAACAATTACGGGTATTATCGACCACCAATCTTGGATGGATCGAATTATTCATCTTGGAAGACGAGAATTGCTCATACATCAAGTCCATTGATGTCAAAGCATGGCGGTCCATGGAGAGCGGATGGTCAATCCCAAAGACCGCGATGTTGAGGCGATGTTACTGACAAATGCGTCCGCAAAGGATAAGAGATCGGGGTTGACGGCGCAACTTCAACGAGAAAGCCCTCAATGCTATTTACGCTTCCGTGGACATGGCGATGTTCAAATTGATCAAAAACAATGGCGTCGCAAAAGATGCATGTGATGTTCTTCAACGGCATTGTGAGGGTGATACAAGTATAAAGGTCTCAACTTCACATTCTCACTTCCAAAATTCGAGAATATGAAGATGGGAGAAGAAGAGAACATCAACGACTACGCGAGAGGATATTGGATATTGCGAAATGAGTGTCGAAGATCTTGGTGATGCGATAAGTAACAAGTTCTTTGGTGTCGAGGCTCTTGAACCTTACCGCAAGATTTGAGATGAAGGTCACTATTGAAGCGTCTCAAGCAGTTGCAGCCATTGAGTTCATGGATCTCATGAATTCACTCAAGACATCTGAGATGAATATGGAGGAGAAAGGTGCAATCAATAAGAAGCCGATCGTTGCCTTCCTTCTGCGGGCACAACATCCAGGTGGAACATCGCGGTGATAATTGAGTTGGATGATGAAGAAGTCAAGGAGATCAAAGTGGCGATGATGTTTCTCTAATCACCGAAATTGAACACTATGGTAAGGAAGATGAACAAGGAGAAGGTTCAAGCTAGGCACATGGATCAAAATCATTAAATGGTTGAGTATTAGTCTTCAAAACCTCAAAGCTTCACTCCACCAAGACCAAAAGTGAGAAGTCCTTTTCCTCGAGACACGTTTAGGTATGATTCCTCCAACATTGATAGTATCCATCTTTGTGAATGCAAAGGGTATGGACATTATGCAAACCAATGTGCGAACACGCTATGGAAGAGAGGAAAGTCATAATGGGTATCATGGAGTGATGATGAGGCGAGTTCTTGAAGGGTAAATAATAATGACGACATGCGGCCGACCTTGTTGCCAAAGACTCATCGTCGCGATTGCCAAAACATTGTCGAGACGATGAGGGAGATGCGATCGGTTTGATCGATATCAAACGGTATGGTCTCGACTATTATTCAGTTTGTTTTGCTTAAATGCTCTTGTGAATGATATAGATTGTGAGGCGATTACGATGAAGACTCTATCGCCATAGTACAAGAGCTGAAAAAGCTATCTGACGAGTTACTTGAAAAATGGAAAGGACAAAGTCGAGATCTTGAGCTCACATCAAGAGAAAACACGGTGAAAGCATCTTTGGCTAAGCTTGAAGTCTTGGTAACACAAAGAAGTCGAACTAAACAAGGTGACGTGTCGACTTGAAGTGTACGAGTGCGTTCGAAAAAGTGGAACACAAGTGCGTCTAAATTAGATGATGCTTTGTTAATGGTAAATCGAGATACTCTTGGTTTAGGTTTTACTCATGTTCTAACACTTGTTGTTCCCACAATTGTTGCCACAAATGGGAAACCATTCGTTAAAGAAGGTGAACCAATACATAGGGTAAAATGACACGAAGAAAACATAGAAAATACGTATGTCATTCTTGCTCTACACTGGTCACATTAGGCCTTTCATTTATAAGCGAAGGTGATTTTAATGGACATAGGATGATGCCTGAGTCATGTTATCTGAACATACGTGCCTGGACCCCGAATTGTTCGCAAACACACGCATCAAACACGACCAATAGAGGCTGATTCAAAGAAAGTTTGGGTCGGGGAAGATGAAGTTAAATGCTATGTTGTTTACTGCGTTGAAAACTAACATTTCGAGTTCATGGTATTTTGATAGCGGTGTTCCGTCCACATGACCGGCAATGTGTCGTCTTTCAACTATGAGTCGTATGATGGGTAGTGTATCTTTTGGAGGTGGTTCTAAAGGAAAAATCATGGGCAAATGACTCCTAAACGTCGAAGGTTTACCTAGCCTCAAGAATGTCTTGCGTCTGAGGTTTAATGGCAAATCTTATAAGCATAAGTCGATTATGTGATGAAGAGCTGCAAGTTAAATTTAACAAAGATTCTTGTGAGGTCTATGATGGTAAGAACACATGTCTCATGAAAGAACGAGAGGTCGGCCGATAAGCGTTATATGGCCGATGAACCAAAGTGCGATAAGGCACAAATTGATGAGAGTGTGTTATGGCATCAAAGTTAGGACATACTAACTTTAGAAATCTTGATGAGTTGAACAAAATGGGCGATCGTGGACTACCCAAGTGGCGAAGTGGAAAGGTGGTGCATGGTGATTGTCAAGGGAAAAGCAGACCCATGTTCCCCACGTTGTACAACATCATGAACAACATTATGGTACAACACTTGTTTTGAGGCGCTTCACATGGATTTAGTAGGGCTGTCGAGATTGGAAGCTTGGGTGGTAAGAGGTATACATATGTCATTGTGGATGATTTTTCAGGTACATGGACATTCTTTACGAGAAAAATCGACACACGTTTGAAGCGTTTAAAATCCTCTTTGCTAGAATTTTTAACATGTTTGGTGTTCAAGTGTCGGGGTTCCGATCAGATCATGGAAGAGAGTTCGAGAATATCTCTTTACAAATTTTTGTGAGAAAAGGGAATTTTCCAAGAATTCTCCGTGCAAAACACCTCAACAAAATGGTGTGGTGAGCGCAGAATAGAACTCTAATAGAAAGGCACGAGTTATGTTAAGCTCAAGGTTTTGTCCAAACGTTTATGGGCGGAGGTTAACACCGCATGTCGTATCAACAATCGCGTGAACATTCGACTGTGTTCCTTCAAAACACCATATGAAATTACGAAGGAAGGAAACCTAATCTCAAATATTTTCACGTGTTTGGGTGTGTTTGCTACATCTTGAATGATAGAGTATCTCACCAAGTATGATGAGAAGAGCGATAAAGGAATTTTAAGTAGGGTACTATCTAAATAGTCAAGCATACCGTATATATAATCGAGATTACGGACCATTCAAGAGTCCGTAAATGTTGTTTTGATGATCTTGCTAATCTCGCGGGGAAAAGGCGGGGATGAGAATGTGGGTGAATTAATAGAAGATCTATCCAACGGGATGCTAGCGGCGATGATGTCACAGCTAGCGAGGCCACGACCTTGGAACGATTCGCAAACATCTCGAAGGTTCGGTGACACGAGGATGAAGTTGAAACGGCGTCCAACAACAAGAAAGCGAGATCCTCCGGAAGAATACGTAAGAATCATCCAATCTCTCAAGTCATAGGTGATGTTCAAGAGGGTGTTCGAACACGGTACAACACCATTGAACTAAAGAGAGATGGTATGTTTTTCATCCACATGTGCTTAAATGCCGATTTTATATGTTTCGTCTCTAAAATTGAGCCTAAGAACATAAAAGAAGCTTTGGGTGATGAGTTACGGTCGTTGCTATGCATGATGAACTTAACCAATTTGTTCGAAACGATGTGTGTATCGTGTTTCAAGACTGCTCACGGAATGTTATCGGAACAAAGTGGATTTTCAAGAACAAATCGGACGAATTTGGTGTCATAATTAGCAACAAAGCCGACTTGTCGCACAGGATATACTCAGTGGAAGGCATCGACTTTGTGATACATTTGCACCGGTTGCACGCATTGAGTCCATAAGGTTGCTCCTAGCCATTGCATGTTATTTGAACATCAAGCTATATCAAATGGATGTCGAAGGAGCATTCTAAATGGTGAACTCAAAGAAGAGGTATATGTCGAACAACCCAAGGTTTGAAGATCCACATAAGCTAACCATGTTTTCGTGTTAAAGAAAGCATTATACGGTCTTAAGCAAGCACCGAGAGCATGGTATGGTCATCTAACAAAGTTCTTAATTGATTTCGGTTTGTTAGAAATCTTGATAGAACATTGTTTATAAAGCGAAATCATCACAACGTTCTTATCACACAAATTTATGTGGACGATATGATTGTTGGATCTACCTCATAAAAATGCTTAATGAGTTTGCAAAAGCTATGTTATCTAAATTTGAGATGAGCATGGTAGGAGAACTAACATATTTCTTAGGTCTCCAAGTCAAGCAAATGGATGATGGAATTTTCGTGTCCCAAAGCAAGTATCTGAGGATATGGTGAAAAAATTCGGTGGAAGGAGCAAAGCATATAAGCATGATGGGGTCAAGTGACAACCCACCGAGAGATGATCTTGGAGAAGATGTTGATGACACTCTACGGATCAATGATAGGAAGTCTCCTATATCTCACGACCACGACCAGTTTAATGTTCGGCGTGTGTGTTTGCGCCAGTACCAAGCTAAGCTAAAATGTCACATCTAAAGGTCATCGAGCGTGTTATCGGTATGTTTACGGAACCTTTGGACCTTAGCATTTTCTTTTCAAAGATACGAACAAATTTGGTTGGATTTAGTGATTGATTGGGTTGGGGATCTTGATGATAGAAAGAGTACAGTGGGGCTGTTTTATCTTGAAATAATTTGGTGTCTTGGCATAGTCGTAAGCAAAGCGTGTTTCTCTATCTCTTGCCGGGGCGATGCGTGCTTGCACGGGAAGTTGTTGTACACAACTCCTTTGGTTGAAACAAATGTAACGACTATGGTATTGTGAGCCTTGAGCTTTTGGTATCTTGTGATAACATAAGTGCAATCAATATCTCTAAGAACCTGTTAAACATTAGGAAAAACACATAGATATCGACCCCACTTTATAAGAGATTTGGTGGAGGATGAGGTAATCAAGTTAGATTATGTGAAAACCGAAAATCAAATCGCTGATATTTTCACAAAGCCCCTAGATCACGAGAGGTTTACAAGTCTTCGTAGATCTCTTGGTCTTTGCTCTCGCCAATAAAGCTTGAATGTGTTTGTTTGTATCACGAAAACTTGTAATATCCGAAAGTGATACAACTGTTTATTTGATGACACTTACTGTGTTAATATTTGTTATCTAACATGTACTCTTAACAGACATCTCGACATGATGAAGAATATTTAGTGTCTGAGAAAACACCAAAGTAGTTTGGGGTACGGCGTTCACAATGACGATGCTACCTTACAAAGCAGTGCGACCATGATTGCTTTCAAAGCTTCGACAACAAAGGTCTGAATTGAATTTTACATGGGACTTGTATTTATATGTTTTATTCTTATTAAATGAGCTATGTTTATGGAGATGTTATGATAACAACTGTGTAATACCCTATAAATCCGTGAGTAATCCGTTTTTGAACTTACATTCCATTGATCCTATATTTTGGAGATATCGGTGAGAATTGGTTAAGTAGGTATCGGTTATCTTAACTTGATTTTATCTCAACTAATCCCTTATATTTCTCCTATTTTGTGACATTTTATTACGTGATTTCGTTCCTAAAGTAGGGTTTGTTAAATGAGATATGCTTGAATTTGTGTCTAATCAGCAGCTTATCCACTTGGCTGACGAGCTGAGTATAAAGCTGCCCACCTGACACTCGGTCACATCACTGAGCATTCGATATCATTGTTACTCATTAAAAATCTGGAAAAACATCTATTTTATTTCCCTCATATATTTTGGTACGCTTAACCATTTGCATTCGAGAGAAATGGACCCAGCCACATCTGCCTTGCTCATGGGACTTGCAAAATTTGCGAAGCTCGCTGACTTCAACAAGCGTTGGCGTCATCAAAAAAACCGACCGAGGAACCCAGTCCAAGTGCGACACCGATGGATGTACCAGAGAAGATTTTAGCTCTAGAGATGGAACCTTTTAAGGCAACCCCTATTCAGACTATCGATCCTGAAGAAGGTGAGCCATCGAAACAGACAGTGAATGGGAAGAAAAGAAAGAGGACAACCATTCCTACAAGAAGGTATGAACGGATCCCAAGGTAACCACGTCGTGGAGGTCCGGGTTCGCCAGTAAGGATCGACATTACCGATGAGTCAGCTGAAAATTCTCCACCATCGAAAGGTCAAGAGAGTCCATCCACCGGAAAGCCTACCTCAGAAGTTGGAGATCCTCGTGATGGCCAGACATCGTCTGACACTGCCTCGGAATCAAAGGGCATAACATCTGGATCCCACAGCGACTCTTCCGATCCTCAGGAGGAGGAAACACGTTCGAAACCAAGCGAGAGCATGGAAAGTCTTCTTCAAATTCGATGTGATGACATTTCAATAGGTAATATACTCGTAAGCTAAAGAGGCGGCAAGATTGAAGGAAAAGAAAAGAAAGCAGTGCAGACTACGGATCCTTTGTTCCCGCCCATCGTTCCCACAACCACTCAAACCTCTATTCATCCATTGTTCGGCGGCATCTCCATCTACTGATCCACCGGCACCTCCGAGTCCCTACTCTGAGGAAGAAAATTGGGATTCTAGTTCCGAGAATCCATCAATGTTCTTGATTCGAGACATTGAAGTGGAAAGAGCCATCTCTTTCAAGTTTTACTCAAAGGAATGCCAGCGTTGGGAGCAATTCGAGCACTTAAAATGCTTGAATGAGAGGAAAATTGATGAGGTAACCTTTCTCCAGTACAACCTTGTTGATTTTCTTAAGGAAAGAGGGCTTTTGAACATTGTCACGGCTATATATCCATATCCGAAGAATGTTATTAGACATATCTATGCTAATATGGATAAGTCTTTTGCTGATTGCACGTCGAATAAATACTGCAAGGTGTATTTCAGACACAAAATTTTTAACATTTCTACGTGCGAAATTAATGCATTCTTTGGGATAGATGAGTTGATTAACGATGTGGCTGTTGAGGACTATGATCTAGTAGCAGAAGAAATCACAGGTGGAAGAGTCAGGAAGTGGAAAAATCCGATGTCAAGTGGTACCCTGACATATCTCCACTCTGTTCTCTACAAGATTATGACATCAAACTGGATCGCGTCCTCTAACACTACAGTTGTGACAATGCCCTTGGTGTTTTATTGTATAAGCTGGGAAAAGGAATCCCTTTCAACCTTGGAAAACTCATTGTGGAACAAATGGGAGCTATCGCTGCTCGTCCGAATCCTGGATTGCTTCCGTTTCCTTCACTGTTATATCAACTGTTGAAGAAACAAGGTCTCCCCGATGGAGCTCGGGATGCACTATTTGAAGACTTTCAGCACTTCACCATTAGTAATACATTGTTCTCAGGTAATAAACTTCCTAACCTTCCGTGGTCTAACCCTTCAAAAGGGACTGACGAACAGGTTTCGGAAGCTGCTTCCAAAGAAATGGTGACGCTTCCAAAGTCTACGGTTCATTCCATGCTTGAACGCATTTCAAAGCTGGAACAAACCTTCTTGGAAAGTCTTCGTAGTGCACGCATTGGGATGAATGATTTGAAGATTGAATTACTAAGCCTTCTTTCTTCCCAAAAAGGGGGGAGTAGGCGGGGGCAACAACATCTAGGTGTGAAGATATGGAGGAGGGCGAAAGTGGAAATGGAACTTTGCGGTTGCGAACTATTGAACCTTTATCTTTGATTTGAACATGTGTTTTATGTGGGATGTTTAATGATCTTGGACATCTTATTTGGTTTGCTGGACATCGTATGGTTACTTTTGCTTAGTATCAGATGCATGTTTGATGCATGTTTTTATGCGATGTCTGTTGTCTTTGATTGAATGTTTTCCGCTCTGATGATGAATATGTTTAGATGACTATTCTTGTGTGTTGCGAAATGTTTTGATGATATTTTCGTAAACATGGGAGAATGTTTACTGAGTGTAATCTTTTTATGTATATATGGGATTCGGGGGTATATAAGTCTTGTATATATATATATATATATATATATATATATATATATATATATATATATATACTTGTAAATTGTGTTGTATATACGGGTTTTGTGAAGAAAGGTAAAATGGAGAGTTTGTTAGAGTTGGTTAACTCGACTAATTCTCCTCATTTCAAGAGTTAGTTTGTTTGTATAGTTTGCCGTTTCTTCTCTTTGGTGTGCGAGTTTCGACATGTTTCGCGGGATGCGATGGTAACACTGCTGAAGAACACGGAAGCGGATCGCTAGAGATCGGTGGACTAAGTCGGTTCAGGTTCTATTTTCCGGGAGCAAGTTATGCGACCATCTACCACGACTTAGTCACGTCCTTAGTGGGCGGATCGTGGTCCAACACATCGGTGAAGGCCTCTCAGCGTCTATAAAAGGAGAGCCAAAGCAAGCGCAAAAATCGCGACTCTGAAGAATCATCACGAAGATCTGTTTATGTTGTTGAGTCTGTTTTAGTAACATTTTCGATATCACCCGAGTGTTTTAACTTCTAATGGTGTTAGAAGGTTGTTCTTTTTAATACAGTGGTGTGAGGAAATCTTTAGTATTTTCATATATCTTGAGAGATAGCTTCAGCTTTTCATAGATCTCGATAGATAGTTTTAGTACTCGACTTTCCGACTTTATCTTGTGGTAAAGTAGTGAGTTTTATAACGTTCGTTGTAAACTTTATAGTGAATCATTTCGCCATATTGGCATCTATGGACTATAATTTTAATCAGAAAAAGTTTCTTCGATGTTCTTCAAGATTTTAATTCCTACATTTTACTCGTATGTGGATAACTGATCTACATATGATTGTGTGTTTAGGCGAAACAACACTTTCAATTGGTATCGAGCTTTCACTCGATACAGGTGAGATCTGTCGAGATATCTTCGCTATAATTTCGCCATGGATTCAAACAATTACGGGTATTATCGACCACCAATCTTGGATGAATCGAATTATTCATCTTGGAAGACGAATCGCTCATACATCAAGTCCATTGATGTCAAAGCATGACGATCGTGGAGAGCGGATGGTGAGTCCCAAAGACCACTGATGTTCAGGGCGATGTTACCCCAACACCGTCTGCACAGTGGACAAGAGATCAGGTTGACGACGCAAAAACTATCTTTATTTTTGACATTACATTTATTTTTGATAAGGTCTTGTATGCGCTTGCTTGCATGGTGGGCTCATAGGAAAAAACTATTGCGTCATTTCTAAGTGTCCTATTAAGTGGATATATGAGACAGAACTTATTATTTAACTTTTGTAATTGTCGATTTAGTGGATAGCATATGTAGTGCGCATATTGAGGTAGAACACACATGAGTTTTTTTTGTTTATTTTTTAGGAGTTGTGTATTATTACAATAGATGAGGTTTACCATATAGGTATGTAATTTATTACATTCTTCATTTTGTAAAAATAATTTATGTTTGATGATTTACAAACTATTATATAGGAATACAATTTACCTATTGCTCACCTCATATAATCCCTAGTTGAAATAAAATGTATATAAAGAGTTGATTATTGAGTGAATATATCCTCAAGCAAATAACCAACTCCATATCCTAACAACACTCATTGTTATTTTACTTCAAAAATTATAGTATTTACATAGATATAACAAGAATAATAGTTAGTTCTTAATACATCTCCATCATTCTTTTTACAGACTAATTAACTGAAAATTCTAAAGATGTAATACACTTACATATTCTATGAAAATTCCCATTTAACATAGTCCCATCTTTAATGGTATTTTGAAGTAACCAAAGCAGCCCATGTGTTTAACGCGGTTTTGGAGCTCCTAACCTGGTGGCACCACCAATCCTTCAACCGTCCAGTCAAGTCGGGCCACTCATCCTGGCCGTTGGATTCTCTTTCCATTTGTAACACGACAACCATTAGAATGTTACAGGTGGGCCCCAGCTCTGGACCCCACAGCTATAATTCCAACGCTTATCCTCTTCCGTCACCGGCTATATCAGGTAGTCATGCACCCCACCTCACTATTGGATATTTGAGGTACAACTCTCCATGCACTGTTAACAACTCCCCAATAAGGTGGTCGCCCTTGGCGTGCTACTGCCTGTTTCGCTTTGCTTTATATTTAATACGACAAGCCACATTATTATTTATATTTATTAATTTAATGTATACAAGAAATTGTTTTAGTTTATTGTTTGAAGATTGATTTTCTAGGGCATAACGGTGGGATATAGTTGAAGGCAAAATAAAGTTATTTTAACAAGATATTGTCCATCATAACTAAAGTTGATTTACGGGACATTTTAAATTAATATAGTTGAAATTAGTCTAATCATGCGCTTGGTGGATATAAACCAAAGATCGTCTTAGCCATTTAAAATTGGAGATTCAAATAAAGATATCTATACTTCTTTCTTGATTGTTAAATAAAATTTTGCAAATTATGTTGGTACTAAACAATATCTAACTATATTTCAATAAACATTACTCATAACTGACATATGAGATTTGTTCAAACAAAACTTGGTTGATGATAATTTTTTTAAAAATACTTAAAACAATTACTTTGGATTTTGAATTAAAAGCGAAAAAGCAACAAGTATAAACCAAACAAGGCGTTAACTTTACAAGTTTGAGTCGTTTGATGGGTCAATCAGTGGGCAGGTTCGGCCTATAACCCGAACCTAAGGCTTGGCTTCAAACCGCTAAGCTCGGCCTCTATCTTCTTCGCCTATATATATGAGTCTTCTCTCTCGGAAAGAGTCATAGGTCATTACGTGTATGCTAAAAATTCTACGTTGGATAAGGATATTTTTCTTGGAAGGTACTATTTGTGGACTCAATATCTATTCAATTCTTTCAATTTTTATTCGCTTTGACTAATCGGAATTTTGGATCGTGTTTTTAAGCGCGTGACTGAGTAGATCTGGTCATCAGATGCTCAGACAGTCAAAAAGTGTCAATTTGTGAGGAATTTTGTTCTGTTGGCGTCGATCTGATGTTAAATGCTATAAGATAAAAAACTAAAAAAAATCGCCGTTTTTAGCTGTAGTTTTTTTTCGGATACTTGGTATCGATATGGATGAGATGCGAATGAAAATTGAAATAAGATTCTGAAAGAGAGAAAGAGAGAAGAAAATAGAGTTTACTGAGATTTTGTCTCTTTTCAGTTCGAAAAATGAAGGCGAATTAATTGGTTGGATTTAATCTCAAATGAGTTTTGAAAACAATTGCTGTTTCTGAGATTTCATATATTATCAGTTTGAAAGCCGGAAACTGTCACCAATAGGATCGTGTTGTTCATGGATTCGAGTTTACTTTGGTGGTATGGAAATATAGAAAAATATGATCTTCATAATATAAAAATTTAAATCAAATTTTTATAAACTTACAATCTGTTCTTAAAGTGAGTGTTTTCTTTCTTCCTACGTTTTCAATTGGCTCAATTAATCTCTATAACAATCTTCTTAATTTTTCATATATTTTCCAATCTCTGGTGATTTTGATCTGAAAAACAAGAAACCATGGCACTTGTATCCGGAGGAAGGTCTGCGCTAAATCCAAACGCTCCGCTGTTCATCCCGGTGGCGGTGCAGCAAGTGGAGGACTTCTCACCCGAGTGGTGGAACCTCGTCACCACCGCCACCTGGTTCAAGGATTACTGGCTGAGCCAGCACCAAGGGGAGGACATCTTCGGCGAGGAGACTGCTGGGAACGACGTCGTTGGATTGTTGCCCGATAACTTTGACCTTGGTATTGATGAAGAGATCCTGAATATGGAAGCACAGTTTGAGGAATTTCTCCAGTCTGCTGAGGGCCAAGACTACCATGGTAGCAAGGCTGCCATAGGAATCACTCATAATGGTATATATTTTCTGACCTATCTATGTTTTTTGTCCATTGATAACTTTTTTATGAGCATCATTAGCTTTGAATGTGAATGTCTTATCGTGCTTAGCACTAATCTTTTTGTAGTTGTTGGCATGTCACAATCATGTTAGGTTTTAATCACGATTTGGAAAGTAGAAAAGTCACCATCCGATTATAGCCTTAGTGGGTCCATTCTACTATTTAATATCGTTGTATATATGTGCTCCATCTAATCCGGACTTAGAAAATTGAAATCAGCTATTGAATTATATTTTTGTGCCACCCTCATTTGCAATATAGCCTTAGTGGGTCCATTTAATTGTTCCACACTCATTTGCAACTACAATCCAAGAATTCATTACAGGCTAACTTTCTAATTTGGCTTTACTTGACGGGCTTTGCCAAAATACTTCTCTTGCATTCTTTCATTATTTGAATAAGAGATTACAACAAAGAATCGGATTTGATGATTAATTGTTGATGATGTTTGTGAGAAGGTTTCAGCAAGAATGCGGCGCTGGTGAAGACTCTGAGCATGCCGAAGGATAGAGGCTACGTGTCACCGCGGGAGGCGATGAAGTGGGAGAAGCCTGCAACGATTGTGAGCCCAAAGTTTAGCCCTCGATTCATCCAGCAACCTCGTTGAGAATCCAAGGTTGGATTAGGTTGTTAGCTCTCAACAAAGCAGCACTGTCTTCTTGTTATTTTCGTGTAGCTTTTTTCTGTATAGAGCAAGGTTTGGCTCTCTCTTTGTACTTATAGCCTTATTCATATCCTGACGTCCCCTCTTTAGCTTTGACTATAATGAAAATGTAAACAAAAAGAAAAAAACAGATATTGTAAGAGCTCTACTTATATGGAAGGAAAAAGGATTTCCAAAAAATGTGTTGTTGGAAGGTTTAGAGATCTTTGATCATTTATTTAGTTTTGATGCTATTTTTGTGTTATGTTAATGATACAGTATAAATATGAGATATTAGTTAGCAATCTTGTGTCAAAATTATGTTGTGACAATCAAAACATTACAATGTGATGTCACATTTTTATCGGCATCATCGATTGAAAAGTTAGGAAACAGATTTATTCTTGATCAGGCACTGTGGGTCGAAATTATTAGTGACTTTATTAATTAAATTAAATTATATTAATTGATAAGAGTATTAGTGTCGTTAATCACGTATCTTGATTGATGACCTGATTAACAAGGGTGATTTCTTAGGAAGACTTGGACTTTGAAAACGATGGATTGAATTGACTAATCCGTCTAGCCGGCTTCAGATTTCTAGTTTTGTTTGAGGAACATTGGTCCAGAAATTTATAATAGTCTAAAACTAGATGGGTTGGTTATGATATTTATCTAAACATTTTATGGATTCTTAACCAATTTTTAAAACTTATCAAATTAATCGTTTTTGATGAAATTGATACAAATTAAAAAGTACCTGAATGAAATTTGATACAAAAAAAAACTTTGATGATAATTTTGATACATAAAACTAAAAAATTGATAAATATCTACGGTTGTGATAAGTTTGGGATATATTTTAAAGACCGTGAAAACTTTAATTTTAAAAATCATTTTTATCATGAGAATGTGATAACAAAAAAATGATGAATCCGCTGAAAAAGTTATCGAATTTAAAAAAATAGAAAATTCTTAATTTTTGATTTAGTAACTTTTACACCGGATCGTTAACTTTCATATAAATTCATTTTGTTCATAATAAATTTTCGTGATTCTTGGTTACACATTAAAATTAGTTTTATTTGAACATTTTCTCCATCTCTCTCTATATACATATATATGATAGTATTTGTATGAATGCGTCATTTCTCTACAGATCATTGCATGTAATAGAATAAAAGAAATACTAAATCCCAGATATTATACTTCTTTATATAATTATATTACCACTGGAGTCTACTGTGAAATTTGATGAACAAACGATTATTTCATTTTACTATTGTTAACTAGTTAGGATGTAATATAACAATTAAGTTAATTTTTAAGTTTTTAATCATTAAGGTTGGTTATTTCATGATTAAATTCTATAATTCTTTAGTTTCAATTCTTAGTTATTAAAAGTTAATTAAGACTGATCTTGTTATAGTTACTTTTTATTTCTATATTAATTGTTATCAAAATAATAAATGTGATAGTGATACATAAGTATAGTACACGAAAGAATATGAGATGCAGAAATTTCGAGGGCCCAATGCTTATGGGTAACTACATAAGTCTGTATACATTCTGTAAATAAGAATCAACCAATTTGCTCAAATATAAGGAAAAATAAGTCCCAGGACGACCCCAATGGTTAAAGTGGGTTCACTGTGGAGAGATCGCGAGTTGAACCCCACCAAACGCCTCTATGGGTTTGAGCTGTCATGTTGGTTTTAAAGTGTGGTTTACTGTCTGTGTGGTTTGCGAGCTATTGCACAGGACCGTGGGGTTTACAGGTCTTGCACCTAAGGTAGAGGCTGCGGGTTCGTGATATCAAAAAAAAAAAGGAAAAATAAGAGTGAACCAGACATTTTTAAGATACGATATTTTCAACTACATATATATGTTCACATCAAGAATGTTTATTAGCATTTTAAAACAGTTAGTTCTTTAATTATGATCTCAATAATTCAAATGGAAAAATAAAAGTGTCAATAGGAAAACTACACAAATCTCGTAAAGCATATGGACATATACCCAACGTTATAAAACATGCGAAATCGGGAAGGATACCCCAAATACCATGAAAAAACATTATCGATCGGTGAATGACTAAAGCGAGGAAGGAGTTGACTTAAAGTGAAAAAGTGAAAAAACAACATCGATCGATGTCGACTCGAAATCTTGGCCGAGTGTGGAATCCGATCGGCGATCGGATTCGATCGGATCTTCACTACCGATCGGATCCGATCGATTCCCACCAATATATCTGACGTTTCTCTTCACTCGGTTTTACTCTCTCCTCTCGGTTTCACTCTCAAACTCTCGATCGCTCTCTCACTTTCCGATCGCACTCTCCTCCGGTTTCACTATCTCCCTCTCGGATCGCTCGGATCGCTTGCTCTCTCCCTCTCGGATCGCTCTCTCCCTCTCTCGGATCGTCGGAAATCTCGCATCATGGCTTTCAGGTACGTCGCTCTCTTCCCCTCGCTGGAATCAGATCGGTGTTTAAGGAATCCGATCGAACCGACCGATCGGATTCCTTAAACCGACCGATCGGATTCTTGTTTTAGTTAGTTAATCGTGCTTATTATGCGTTTTATATGGTTTATTAGTTAAACGTGCTTATCATAGTTTATTAGTTAAACATGTTTATCATAATTTAGTTAGTTAAACGTGCTTATGCTATCCTGAATTCAGTTATATAGTTTAGGGTTTAGGGCGTGCTTATCATATCATGCGTGCTTATCATATAGTTTAGGGTTTAGGGTTTAGGGTGTGCTTATCATATTAGTTTTAGTTAGTTATCATATTATTATATAGTTTTAGTTAGTTATCATATTAATATGCTATTATGTATTTAATATTGTATATTATGTATTTAACTCGGATTTTAAGTCAACTCGGATATTAATATGCTATCTAACTCGGATATTAATATGGTATATAACTCGGATACATAATATGGTATATTATGTATTTAACTCGGATATTAATATGCTATTATGTATTAGTTTGATTAGTTATCATAATAGCATATTATTAATAATATGCTATTATGTATTTAATATGGTTTTAATATGCTATTTAACATCGTTTAATATGGTTTTTAACATGCGTTTAATATGGTTTTTAACATCGTTTAATATGCTATTATGTATTTAATATGCTAAAATGTATATTATGATTTATTATGCTATCTAATTATGTTATTATGCTTTATTATGCTATCTAATTATTGTTTTATAATTAAATATGTTTTGTATGATTTATTATGTCATTATTATATGTTTTATTTTATGATATTTATACACTTTATTATTTTTATTGTTAGGGTGATGTTGATTATTTGAGACCCGAGATGATAAATGTTGTGGTCAAATTAGCACATATTATAGGATTAATTATTTAGATATCATTAAGACTAGATTATTGGAGATTGGTGGTGAAGAATTCTGGATAGGTTTACTAGTGGATGCTTGGTCATTTACTTAGCCGGAAGCCTGGGGCAAAAATATCATGGCTTTGCCACGTGATTTCCACGATTAGGACGGATGATGATCTACTATGGTTTCATATTAACGGTGAGACTTTGTTTCTTGTTCATGACTATGCATTAGTCAACGGTTTAAGTTTTGGGCTCGTCATTAAATCTTAGTAGAAACACCGGTTGCAACGTGTTCGGTGTTTAGAGCTTCATCGTTCGACCACATATCTGTTGGGGATTTAGTAGCGCGTTTTGTGATCGGCGTGCATATAGATGATCACGGATGGTAGTTTATACCTCCGTCTTTGCGCATTATTATTATCTATATGGGATGCTATTATCTGTAGATCCCAGTCTTTGGTGGACACCGGCACAGGCATTGGTGGATGATTTGGATTTATTCGCTAGATTTCGATGGGATGCATATTCGTATCGATTATATGTGCCACTACTTATATCGATTCAAGCGAAGAAAAATACCATTTCTATGGACCGACTTGGGCATTGGTTGTTTGGTCGCTCGAGGTCATACAGTGCAGGTGGGGTTTGTTGGAAAATATGTAGACCGGTCTACCTACCTAGATGCTTGAGATGGAGATTGAAGAGCAAGTCCTCAGTCGATGATTTATCGATTTTATTTGAATCTCATATACTACTTTTTACATATCTTAAAATTTGTGTTATAGTTTATTATTTTAATTTTGATTAAGTCTTGTTTATTTGAATTGTATATAGGACGATCAGTATATTCAGATCATCCTGGCTACGGAAGAAGAAATGGCCACATACTATTGGATGTCACTCCGACCTGACGAGGAGTTTGGTGTGTCGTATATAGAGCTCAAAATCCGTTGAGGATGGGGAACAATTTCCACGAGCACGAGTCATTAGTGGTGACAATGTGGGGGATTCTCGTGCCTCCGAGGGTACTTCACGTTCGCGTCCGAGACATGGTACGAGACGACATCCCATTGAGGAGTCACAGCACAACGCACATGGTATTGAGGGCTCCGATCGGAGAGCATCGTCCACATCTCGTCAGACAGAGAGACAGAAAAGTGGCCATCCTCCGACTTCTTCCTCGAGCAGCAGAGATCACCTACGACCTAGTGATCGCCAGTTCTTAGAGGACCAATCAGAGAGACATGCTCAGAGGGTGGCTGAGCTATCGAGGAAGCACCTTGAGGAGGTTGAGGTACGGATGACGATGAGGTTGAAGGGTTGGTTTAAGGAGTTGATTGATGTCGTCCGTTGTGGTAGTTCACGACGTACACCGGCCTATTCTCCATCCGATCGTCATACTCATCCCGTGGCACGACAATCAGTTGATGAGGTACGGCAATCAGCTTATGTAGCGTACCTTCCGAGAGGACGGACGGATGGAAGACATGCGACGCCGCCACTCGATATTACGTGTACAAGTTTGGTAGGGTGAGGCCATGCCATCCTATCGAGAGCCACCGTGCTTCCTATCGAGCCACCTCGTCTTCCTATCGGAGCCACCTTGACTTACTATCAGAGCCACCTTATACTTCATATCGTGACACCTCCCCGCCTCCCATCGCCACCACCTCCTCGCTTACTATCGGGAGCTACCTCACCTTCTTATCGGTGACCACCTCCCAGAACTTCATTCGATATGTTTGATATTTTTAGTGATTGTGGACAAGTAAGTTCAATTTAATTAAATAATTTAAATATTTTGTGTTTATTTAAATATTTCAAAGTCAAATGATATTTTCTACGTAGATTGTGTCGATTGGGATGACCTCCGAAGTCCCGCAGCAGTCCACTACTATAGGAATGTCCGATTATGGACACCAGTGGATGACTTTAGGGATGCCCGGTACAGGGATCACATCGGGAATGACAGAAGGACAGACGAGTATTGTGGTGACACCAGTGCATGTACCCAGGAAGAGTGGCCGACAGCGATTCCCATCGATGGCCCTATCATCTCCATATGTTGTTACTGGCAAACCGCGTGAACTTGATCTGACGGCAGTGTCGAACTTCAATGTCTTCCTTGAAGCCACCCCTCCACGTACGATGATGATTTCCGAGAGTGGTGGAATTCTTAGTCGAGCATTTTTCATGGATATTCTTAAGCCGACCAGGTTATTATCTGCAGACGTAAGTACTTTGAATTTCAAGTATTAAGAATTTATTTTAGTTGAATTAATTAATTGATACTTATACATTCAATTGTTCTTATTGTAGACGATTGATCTGTTCATGATGAGCTGTAGAGTGAGGCTGATCAAGGACGATACTATATTGTCCACCATGAACAATGCAAACACGATTATATTAGACACCGACTTCTATGTAAGTATTGATTTTCCAATAATTTACATTCATTTATTTATTGCTTTGCTTAATTCAATGTCCGATTAAATTATTTGAATGTCTCAACAAATGAATCCTTCAAGTTGGTTGGGAATCTTGTTCAAGCGGTTGGAAGGTCCACGAGTATTATTTCCACGATCGAGGCACGACGGGAATATCCACTAGGAACGATTGGTCCGACATGCAATGTGATTTTGTAATTCAATATCATGTTATATATTTAAATTTTAATATATTTGATTTTAATAATTTATATATTTTGTAATAATTGTGTTATATAGGTGATTATGCCTATCCTTATCGATGGACACTACGTCGTCATTTGTTATCGAGTGCTTGATTTGGACGCTGATCTATATGATTTGATATATTGGAGATTAGAAGATCATGCGAAGAAAACCGTGCTTGACAGATGGCTCCCATATTGCATTTATTTGGATTCATCTTGGATGAAGCTAATTATTGAGCTTCAACGATACGGGCATATCGAAAAAACCGTGCCACTGAATTATCTATCCGTCACCTGATAACCAGTTCTCCCAAAAGACGGCGTCGCTTGTGGTCCATATGCATGCATGTACGTTGAGCGTGCGATATTCGGATCACCGAGTATTAATTGGGGGACTACTCATATACCAGCATATAGGGAAATTATAGCTA
Source organism: Salvia rosmarinus (assembly GCA_036937905.1). Lineage (NCBI taxonomy): Eukaryota > Viridiplantae > Streptophyta > Magnoliopsida > Lamiales > Lamiaceae > Salvia > Salvia rosmarinus. Next base: position 18,103,042 of record CM072824.1, on the reverse strand, counting down.
CTTCTATTTTTGAGTTATGTGAAAACACTTAGAAAACGCTTGAAAATTATAGTTTTATTAATATTTGTAAATTTAAATGTGTAATATCTTAAATTTCAGTTTTATTAATATTTGTAAATTTAAATGTCTCATATCCGTGTGCACTATTAATTTCCAATGTGTAGGATGTTAAGTATATCACAACACAACGTATAAGTACTCAATTACAATATATTAAAAACAATAAAATATTTATAACGCCATAAAATTGGATGATATAAAGAAGAATAACAATAAAAGGTGCCAAACACAATAACTTCGAAATATTAAAAAAAATACAACAACTTTAATTCATCGCTTATGCCTTCATCCATTCGATTTGGACATGTCCTTCGTGTGTGTCCTGGTTCCCTACAATGACTGCATTTCTTTGGTGCTCGATGTCTACTGCTGGACGATTCTCCAATATGGTTTGTAGGTACTCTTCTTGTAGACCTTTCACCACCGGATGGAATCTGACTTGTTCTAGGTCGTCCAGCCTGTCTTGTCACAATATGAGGCAATACATTCGCTTGAGCTACCTCATTTGGAACCATCCACTCATTGTATTGAGGGACATGATTCACTGCACCACTGTATGTCTCAATTAAAGTGTTGGTCGTGTAGTATGATTCGACGTAATTGTGGATGGATTCTCCAGCCTCACTGTCAATGAAAAATATTAGTATGAGGTAAATGAAAAATATCCGACGTGTAGTATTAGTATTAAAACATACTTAATGGCAGCAATTGCGTGTGAACACGACATCCCGCTTGGTTAAATTCTCGACAATCACACGATTTGAGTTGAAGATCGACCGAAGTTCCTAACGCCGATCGCACCCTATATTTTGTATTTGTAGACCTCGTGTGAGTAACGACGACTTTTCGACACCGTTCTTGTAAGCTTTTGTTGTCTCCTCCGTGAGATAGTTGTCCGACCCACGTCTTCGCTGCTCATCTATCGTTGAACCATTTGCTCAATTATAAGTCCGATTGCCTCCAACATTGAGCATATTGGAAGACGCCTCACCCATAATAATCGAGAGTTAAATGACTGCTGCATTTGATGTTAAGAAACTAAAAGCGGCTCACGGGGACTATGAGCAGGCCCATTTTACTGGTCCCACGGGCAGTTTTGGTATCTTTATCATTTATGCTCTCGATAGCGAGACATAGACGTTGGTATTGTGCAGGCTCGTATGCATAAGCGACTTCTTGGAACATTTCCACCAAAGTGTCATTTCTGAACTGTTTGATCTTGTTCACTAAGTGGTAGAAGCATAGGCGTGATGAGCTTGTGGAAATACTCTCGATGGCGTTAGCTATGGGACACGTGTCGTCCGAGACAATTAAGAGCTTTTCGGTATTTCCAAATACCCGTTGGATCCGTGAGATAAACCATGACCAAGATTCATCATTCTCAATTGGCCCAACACCATATGCCAACGGGAACACTTGCTCGTTGGCATCCTTCGTTACTTCGCAACAAATAAAATTCTCTTATTCTTTCCCTTGAGGTGAGTACCATCTACGACGATCACTGGTCTCAAACAAAAATAGAAGGGGCAATAGATGCAGCGAGAGCAACTAATGAGACCGAATCGACCATCACCATCGACCTCATAATCGGTAAATCTATCGGGATTAAATCATCTCAACATCTTCCGATAACCCGACAACATTTGGAATGACTCATCATGCCGACCGTATATCAACTTAATCGCTGTATGTCGGACTCAACGCCACATCATAAGCGATCACGGACACCAAAATCATGTTTCAACTCGCCATAATTGATTTAGGCTTCATGATTTCACCTATTGTGCGCATTTTTCGAGCATATCTGCCGCAACTATCTTTGAATGAACCTTGAATGGACCAACACAACCCAAATCACGGTGGCATTGGTGTTCGAGATATAAACTTTCCAAATATTACCTCGTTGGGCAGCTCGTAGCTCAAAATTACACCTCTCGAGTGCTTGCATTTAAATGTCGATCGTGTTGTATCCGAATGACCAACGGCGTATTCCGCCCTCCCCATATACCACACACCAACAAAAGATAGAGGTCATCTTTGCTATAGTAATATGAATTACTACTCAATTCTCCATCCCTTGTCGGGTCCATTTCACGAGCAACAAGTGAGGTCATGCGTTAAGCGGAATGACCGAACTAACCGATTAGTTAGTTCTTGACATCGGGTTGGTTGGCATCTTACGGATAAGTGCTTGGATTAATCAAAGATAATAGTTTGGGAAGTCCTCATTCTCTTGAATCCATCCTGCAAAATCAATAAACGTATTATTTAAAATTGATTGTTCGGGATTGTCGTCGGAGGCATCTGAGTCGGTCTCTTCAATATCTTCGATCTCAGGTACATATTCTTATTCTTCGTCTTCTCCATCAACATCATCATTCTGAATAGAAGTTGTTGGCCTTGTTGTCCCGGTACCATGCGTACCATGCTCCGTAGCGAGCCTTTGGGATTCAGAAAACCAATCACCAGAAAGCATATTGGGCTCTCCCGGGTTTGATCCACTCGCAATATTTGTAGTGTTGTGAACTACATAAACACGTGGATATTCTTCGGACATGCACAATCGAGCAAACATTTCATCATCGAATAACAATGATTTTATTATCGGACCATATCGAGATGTGGATAAATAAAATAATTGATAATCCGTGCTCAATTCATTGGCCTGCAATACGTGATTGATATAGTATATGAGGCTGTAAAGAAAACGATCGGGAATTTGGGCAATTTGTTGACACCCGTCAATATACATACAATCACTATCAAACTCTCCACCATAATTCACAGTAATGAATTTTCAATTGTCTATCTACATAAAGAAAGAATAAATATAAAAATTAAAACAAAATTCTCAATCAAAATATAATTTCAAATCACAAGGAGATTGGAAAATTACCTATGATATTGGAAAATGCTTGAATTCTCCGTGGTTTTCCTTCAAATGCTCTGCTTCAACTTCAATTGGAAAGATTATGAGATGTGAATGAATGAATGAATTCGAAAATAAATTTTATAGAATGAGATGGGTGTCTGTGTAGCATTCACGTGAAGTTTATTCAATTACTATAACAATATATGATTCAGATTGTACGAAATTATTGTAGCTACAGTGAATTCTGGCTAATTATTGTACAGAGTTACTGTAACAACAGTAAAATCAGACCTATTATTGTACTAAATTATTATAGCAATACACGATTCAGTACATTATCAATTCAGTTTCACGTGAATGAGTTGAATGGTACAATAATTTTGAGAGAAAATTCAAAGCATTTACAAAGGCACGCTATATTGAAATAATAAAAAAAAAATTAAGAAACCGATCGGATCCAGTCGGTGTGAATATCTCGGATTCCTCACACTCGACCGGAATCCGATCGGTATTTAAAAGGAAGCCGAGCTATGGAATCCGATGTGGAATCCGATCGGTATCCGATCAGAACAATCTCTATATGAGAATCCGATGGAATCCGAGCACAAATCTTTCGGATTCTGGACGTAGTTCATTATTTTACACAGAAAACCAAGATAGTTTTGTCAACATTTAAGGGTATATTTGTCCATACAATAGAAATCTTCCTGATTTCGCATGTTTTTATCCCGAATGGGTACATACACATATGGCTTATGAGATATGGGTATTTTGCCACCCACCCCAAAATAAAACTTGATATAAACTTCCAATTTTGGAGTTTTCTTTAATATAATTTGTTTGGATTAACGAAATTTGAGTGTTGAATTAATAAATATTTATTTTATAATTTTTGAGGTATAGTAATTGTAAACTTGTAAAAGTATCCTAGATTTTATTTTATTGAAATTTGAATCTAATGGCTACCCTACGTAAATCGCTCTTTAAACAAGAATGAACAAAATAATATATTATTGCTGTACATCATTTTTAAAATCCAAAATTGTCGATTCCATTACTTATATCAAGCATGCCATGCATATTTTTACATTAGTAAGTCACTGAATTGATTTCAATAATTCAAATAAAAAAATAATGACTTACCTTTTTATTTGTTTAAATATCAAGGTTTCTTTTTAACTCTGAATTGGTTACTCATGCTATCTCTTGTATTCTCAGACGTCGAAAATCGCCTTATAATTTCCACATCAATTGGAAGTGATTATATCAACATTTCATGCCTTGAATTTCGGCTTGATATTTTTGCTTTGATTGAGGATGAATTTGAAGTCCTACCGTGTCGTGGAAGCACAGGCTGAAACTAGTTGTATAAGTAGCTTCATCACTCCCACTTCTACTTCTCACATCAAAACATACTTGCAGTTTCCAACATGGCACCAAAACTCGTACTTAAGCTTATTTTCTCTGCATTTCTGCTGCTGCAGGTTTGGACTTCTCGGAGCTCGGCCTCATCAATGGCGGAGAGACACCAGCAATGGATGACGCAATTCGGCCGCAGCTACAAAAATGCTACGGAGAAGGCCATGAGATTCAAAATATTTAAGGCGAACGCCGAGTTCATCGACACGTTCAATGCTGCCGGAAATCGTTCTTACACGCTCGCCATCAACGAGTTCGCCGATCTCACAAACGACGAATTCCTGTCGACTAGAACCGGATTAATCAAAATGGGATCTCGCCGGAACTCATCCTCGTTCATGTACGCTCACGTCGACGACGTTCCATCTAGCATCGACTGGAGAGCCAAGGGCGCCGTCACCAATGTTAAGGATCAAGGACAGTGTGGTAAGTCAAATTAAGACCATACTAATGTTGTATACGTTCATATGCATGGCCCGAGCCCATGGGTGGGCTCTCGTAGCGCTACAATGGGCACCCTAGCAATTATTTGGCATTAATTCGTCTTTGATTTGCCAAAATGGTTATATGTTAGAAGAGTCCATTGAGTCCATGTTGGAAATCAGCGCTAAGCGTGTATATACATATAATAGTATATATATGGTCAAGTTGGCAGGAAACGATTTTGATTAAGATTTTGAGTGACGTAATGTTTAACTTGGTAGAATTAAATGACATAGGATTATGTTTTAAGTAGATGATCCTGGTATATTCATATTCTCAAATACAATTTTCAGTGAGTAAGAAATAGTGAATCGAAGTTTGTCACTTAAACTTGGAGTTATGTGATTAAGTGGATACACATAGATTAATTAATACTTATCCCAAATTGATTAATGAGCATACATCAATCAAGGATATAACTAAGATCTTCCACGCTTAGTATAATTATGTGAACAAATAACGGCTAGAAAACCCACACTTAGTATAATTATCTTAACCTACATCCAATAGTCTGAGCTCGTTGGTCTACGGTACTGTCACTTTCGAGATGTTGCTGTTTTATCTTTGAGGACAATACGTCCAAACCGAGAGCACTATCATGACGTATTTCGTCTTGTGGAAAGAGGTTTCCTTGACTCAACATTAGAATACGGTTTTAGTCCGTTATGTATTTTGATTATGTTTAAAGTGCTTTTGTAGTTTGATCTACCTTCTACATTTATGTCCTTTGTTGTAATCGCAGGCAAGTTTTGTACTGTACTGTATGCACCTTTCCAATAGTCCATATATAAACATTCATTTTATTGGACGTGGTGTGGCGAGGAAGTTCTTTGGCGTTTTCGACAAGAGAGCAGCAACGAAGGCATAAACCGGTGAGTAACGAAATTTGGTTTCCTTGTCGAACAAGAACGGTGGACTGCGACAGGACCGAAAACCAAGGATGCAACGGAGGAGATCCCGACAAAGCGTTCGAGTTCATCATCGCAACAAGGGCCTCTCAACTGAATCGGACTACCCGTGCGAGGAAGCGGACGACAGCTGCAAGCGGGCGAGCTACTTCCTCTTTGGTAAGATTAGTGGGCACGAGAATGTTCCGCCAACAGTGAGGCTGCGCTACTCAAGGCCGTGGCTCACCAGCCCGTCTCCGCCGCCATTGATGCCGGCGGATACAACTTCGTGTTCCACGAGAGTGGTGTTTTCACCGGAGTGTGGGCTCGCTCTCAACCACGCGGTGACCATCGTCGGCTATGGCGAGAGTAGAGAAGGACTCAAATCTTGGTTGGTGAAGAATTGGGGAATTCAATGGGGTGAGACTGGATATATAAGGATGCTAAGGGACAATGGAACTGAGGAAGGAATTTGTGGCATTGCCATGCATGCTACCTACCCAACTGCTTAATTAGAATTAGATATTATTCTACCAAAATCTGGATTATTTATGTCGTCTTCAAAAATGCTTCTTAAGTTATTTCAACTTTATTCACCTATATTGTGTTATTGTATTTGTATGAATGCTTCCTTTCTCTTCCGTTATCGCATGTAACATAATAGAAGAAATATTATAGTACCATTGAGTCAATTGTCAAATTTCATGAACAAACAATTATTTCATTTTACTATTGTTATTTAGGAGAATTTAACAATTAAGTTTTTATTTATTTATTATTATTAAGGATTCAAAGAGACGGTGAAAGTATGGAAGAAATTTTAGGTAGATTTTAGCTCATTCTCTCCTTGCTTGGTGAAAGGTGCGTCGGCTTCAGATCGTCGAGCCAGTCGGCGTAAATACGTACGATTGATCTTCTTCGTTAGCTTCCATTTTGATATTCTCTTTTGTTCTCCATTTCTAGCGATCAAGTAGCAAGTAGGGTCATTGCGGAAGGTGGGGAAAAGTAGCAATGAGGCAACTTTTCTTGGTGCGAAATGCGTTTGTAGTGGCTACTGATTCTCCTCGTCGATTGAGCGAGAAAATCTTAAATCTGTTAAAGCCAAAGAGACAACCTGGTTAGAGAAAATCAACGAACAAAGTATTCATGAGTCAATATCACGTTGAAATTTGAATTACATAATCAAGAAACTATAGTTAGCACACCACAATCTAATAAAACTTCCACTTAAACCACCCAAATTAGATGTAATGTACTCCCATTTTCCAAAATGGTGCAAAGAATTGAAATCCTAATCACTAAAATATCAAGAATTACGACGAAAATTATTTTAACCTCGAGTTACCATGAGCGAATGGCATCTTTCACCATAGTTACACCGCCCATCTCCTATTTACTACAACCCTCATCTTCCACCCTATCGCCTCGATCAAGATCACCGCCGTTTCCCTCCCTCGCCTTACCTCAATGATGATGGCATAGCTCTCCTCCCTTACGGCATGTCAACCTTGAGCTTCGTTAACGGGACGAAGGTTGTTCGTGCAAGAAATTACACTTGTCCCCATAAGGACACTCTCACCATCATTACTTCTTACATATTTTCATCCTATGTATCATCCGTGATCATCGCCCAACCACCACTTTGCCATTGCCCATCTCCTTCCCCTAATCGATTTTGCCCAATTCGAATTATCGAGCCCACTCCACTTCTTATCTTGCGCCGCTTCTTCAAAAGTAATATTTTCAAGATCGGCCAAAAGACATACAAGGTGTACCTCATTTGTCGAATCATACAAACTCGCAAACTTCACATTTTGGGTTGTCGTGGTTCATCTTCATCATCGGTAGTTTCGAGTTTGTTGATATGCTTGTTGGTGCGATGATCGATGATTCTCCAACCGTTGGTAACCTCCGTTGAATTTTTCCAGTCCCACTCGCTTGCTTCGTTTACTCGCACATCACGACTCACCACCACCTTCTTGCTTATCGGGTCTAGTAGCTTGTACCCTTTTGTCTTCTCATCATATCCAATAAAAATATACCTTTTGCTTTTGTCTTCGAGCTTCGTTCTTCGTTGATCCGGTACATGTGCATAAGCCACACTACCGAACACTTTGAGATGAGAAACTGTCGGCTTTTGTCCGCTCCACGCCTCTTGTGGTGTTTGATCATCTAACTTCGCATGTGGACATCGATTTTGTACATAGATGGCACATTGCACAGCTTCTGCCCAGAATTCCTTCGGCATCTTCTTGCTCTTGAGCATTGATCGAACCATGTCAAGAATAGTTCGATTCTTCCTCTCGGCCACACCGTTTTGTTGAGGAGAGTATGGTGCGGTTAGAAATCTCCTTATGCCTTGCTCCTCACAATACTTCGTGAAAGCCGTTGAAGTATACTCGCCACCTCTATCGGACCGTACGGATTTGATGTGTCTACCAATTGCCTTCTCCACCATCACTTTGAACTTTTCGAAACCTCGAATGCCTCGGATTTTCTTGCGAGAAAATAAACACAAGTTTTTCGTGAGAAATCATCGATAAAGGAAATGAAGTACCTTTTACGGTGAAAGATTCGGAGTGATTGGTCCACATATGTCGGTATGGATCAACTCGAGTATGTTTAGCTCGATATACAGCCTTTGTTTGAAATGAGGTTCTCGTTTGCTTGCCAAGAACGCATTCTTCACAAAATTTGCCCTCGTAGTCCATGTCCGCAGCCCGTGCACCATGTTCTTCTTTGCTAACTCTTTTAGACCACCGTGATGTAGATGACCAAAGTGGAGATGCCACAACGACGCCTTGTCTTCTATGTTGACTCGCAAACATTTTTCTCGAACGCTTCTCAAATTCAGTTTGTACATCCGATTTCTTGCCATCTCGACTCGAGCAACCAAACGCCCTTGCTTGTCCTTCAAGTGTAGTACCCGATCTTTTAAAAGTATCGAGTAACCTTTCTCCGTGAGTTGCCCCATACTCAAAATGTTGGTCTTGAGGTCTGGTACGTAATAAACATCTTGGATTGACCCTATCAAGCCATCCTTTTGTAAATAACAAACCGTTCCTCGGCCTTTGACCTCCACCTTTGATGCATCTCCAAAGGACACATGACCATCTTCAATCTTTTGCATCTCTTTGAATAGTTGCTCTTGACCGCACATATGGTTACTTGCCCCCGAGTCGAGGTACCACAGAGTGTCATTGTTGATGTTGACTTGATTTTGAGCCATCAAGAGAATGCCTTCATTTGCTTCGTCTTCCAAGGTTAGGTTGGTTGTTTCTTCCACCTTTTGATTGACTCGACAATCTTTTGCAAAATGCCCAGATTTACCACAATTATAACATTTGTCGGAGTTGCAATCCCTTGCATAGTGACCATATTTGTTACACTTGTAGCACTCGATATTGGAATAGATCGACGGTCTCCTCTTCCTCGACGTCCTCTTCCACGCCAATTTGGTTGGATTGACCGCTCATCTCCTTATAGTATCCTTCATGATCACGCCTTGACCACCGCGACCATTTCCACGACTTCCACGGCCACGTCCTCTACCTCGAAAATTTTGAGAATAGAGTGCCTTTTCGTCTTTGATTGACGCCTTTGTTTGAAGTGCTTGCTCGAGTATCTCCTCCTTCTTTTCTTCTTACGTTGTTCGTGTGCCTCGAGAGATCCGGCAAGCTCGTCAACCGTGAGCATCGCAAAGGTCCTTTGACTCTTCTATCGCGCACACAACATTCTCAAAATTGTCGCTTAATGATCTCAAAATCTTCTCACAACTCGTGCATCGCTTAACGCTTCTCCATTACGATTGAGTTGGTTCACCACGCTTGTACAGCGTGATGTAGTCGGATACACTTTCTCGGCTCTTTCATCTTCATGCTCCAACTCGCCACGAAGAGTTTGGAAACGCACTTGCTTGATTCGGTCGGCTCCTTTGAACACTTTTTCTAAAGTGTCCCACGCTTTTCAAGTAGTTGCGCTAGCAATCTTCTCAAAGCCCGACTCGTCAATGGCTCGGAACAACATGTATAGTGCCGCCTTATCCTTTGATCGCGCCTCTTTCAACGCCTTGTTTTCAGCCGCCGTATATCCCGTGGTATCTATTGGTTCTTCCAGACCATCTTCGACCACCTCCCACGCATCTTGAGATCCGAGAAGAGCTTTTATTTGAATGCTCCAATTCTCGTAGTTCGCCTTTGTTAGTCGTGGTAGCGACATTTGACCCGTCACATTCGCCATTGGCTCTGATACCAATTTGTAAAACTAAAATGGATTGTGGAGAGAAAAATATAACAACTTTTGTATTCCTCTTTGTTGTTCTATCCTCAAATGAAAACAACAAGACCTTTATATAGGCACTTAACATGACTATACCAACAATTAAACTCAATTAAAAGCCATAAAGACCACTATCTCCTATATCACCCTTTGGCCTTTCAACTACAAAAACTCTTGACCTTTTATTTTCCCACTAACTTCTAAATTTAAGATCCACTAAAAATTACATTTATGTTTATTCACAGCCATTGAGAGTGTGGAACTGCTCTCAACCACGCGGTGACCATCGTCGGCTATGGCGAGAGTAGAAGGACTCAAATCTTGGTTGGTGAAGAATTCATGGGAATTCAATGGGGTGAGACCGGATATATAAGGATGCTAAGGGACAGTGGGCCGAGGAAGGAATTTGTGGCATTGCCATGCATGCTACCTACCCAACCGCTTAATTAGAATTAGATATTATTCTACCAAAAATCGGATTATTTATGTCGTCTTCAAAATGCTTCTTAAGTTATTTCAACTTTATTCACCTATATTGTGTTATTGTATTTGTATGAATGCTTCCTTTCTCTTCCGCTTATCGCATGTAACATAATAGAAGAAATATTATAGTACCATCGAGTCAATTGTCAAATTTCATGAACAAACAATTATTTCATTTTACTATTGTTATTTAGGAGAATTTAACAATTAAGTTTTTATTTATTTATTATTATTAAGGATTCAAAGAGACGGTGAAAGTATGGAAGGAATTTTAGGTAGATTTTAGCTCATTCTCTCCTTGCTTGGTGAAAGGTGCGTCGGCTTCAGATCGTCGAGCCAGTCGGCGTAAATATTAATAATATACCTTGGATGTTTAATTCACCATACATTGATAATATACATATCATGCATCTATATAATTAGTTGCAATACGTAGGAATTTACCTACGAATATCTGTGAAATAAGATCAATGGCAGACTCCAGCTTTGATTTTCTGGACTGTATCTGAGATGCCTATTCTCCAATGCCGAGTGAGAGCAATCTATGGAGAATACTGAAAAATTTCGTCCCCTCCTTTGCATTATGAGATTTTTGAAAATCTCAAGAAAAGAATGAGATTACATCGATTTTCTCTCACTTTGTATTTATAATGCATTCATAGAATATTATTTAGATAGGATCTCTGCATATCTAATAAATACAATCATATCTTTGCAGATAAATCATATCTAGAATAATTATCTCTTCATATCTAATAATATCAAATAATATCTCTTGATATATAGTGATATCAAATAATATCTTTTGATATCTAATAATATTACATAATATCTTTCTAGATAATGGAGATGTATTAAAATAATACATTAATCAGAACCGAATCCTAGTGGGAATCAATTAGGGTGGGCGAAAATTTCAGTAGCAACAGGCCTTGATGGGCGAGCCTAGGGATCAAATGCAATGAACAAAGATGGGTCTAAAATGAATTAATTATCTTATGTTCAGCCCAGAATATAAATTAATTCATAAATATTTATTCATTCCACTATAGAATAAATGTTGAGTTACCCCTTTATTACCGAAGTTGAGTCGGACTTGCACTAAGACTTACGAATCCCCGTATTTAAGATATCGCACTTTCATTAATTATTTATAGCATTTTGACTGCTTAATATAATTAATATCTTTAATTATTTAAGTAGTACCACTTAACCTTATTATTTTACTTGAGCTAACTCAAGTTGCAGGGTTTAGTACAATAAACATTTTGAGCTCCTTAAGGGGACGTCATCATCCTAAACGATACGGTGACTCGATATATGTAACTAACATGACATACAAGCACTGCCACCACCCAAGATACGGAGAATCTTGAGTTATCTCATGTAACCCTTACCCATAACAAGTCAAAATGATAGTCAGTAACTCATACTCATCTAAAACCTTATCGAGGTTTATATCAACGTAAAGTCACCGAGATCTAGAGTCTTCATGACGGTCAGATAGAAGAACTCATCTCACTATGATCCATCAATATGTCAAGACGTACCAACATAGATAAGCAACCAAGTCAATTAAGTCACTTCTTATCTATACTGCAGCCTATACTGACAACTCGTCCTCAAGTTGTCTCAACTGTGATCATTTTTATATCTCAATAAACTTAACCAATCATACAAACTTCTGTGATCTTCTACACACTGTATGATCTAACTTTTGTATGAAATAATGGGACAAACATATGCAATCAAGTAAACAATTTAGATATGAGATTGTAATAGTGGTAACATGAAATATTGTATACAAGCTCAACCATTCTTCTTTCAGTATAAAAATCTAACAATCCACATTAAAAACAAGAAGATTTCAAACTAACAACAAAAAAAAATCAAGATTATGAAAATTAAATGGAAAAAGGTAATATTAAGGAATAGTCAAAGAAAATGCCTGAAAAGAATAGATTGAACCAAATGACAATTGGGAGAATATCGAAAATCGAAAAAGGAACAAGAAATAACAATCGATAATCAAAACTTAGTACGAAGCGAAAAAGGGAAATACAAACCTGATCTAATCAATTTCCCATATTCAAAATCTCGCAGGTTGGTGTGTCTATAACAAACTTTGATTTGAGAAAACGATGATGATGATGATGATGATGATGATGATGATATAATAATAATAATAATAATAATAATTATTATTATTATTATTATTATTATTATTATTATTATTATTATTATTATTATTATATAAATAATAAACTAAAAGAGTGATTATATGCACACAAGAAATAGAAGGGCGGCGCCTCAAAACTTAAATCAAGAGATAAAATAAAATTACTTGAATTTTAGTGGAGATTAAAACCCAAAACCCTAAGACGGCTAAAACCCCACAAACAGTTTCCTAGCATTAACCTTTACTTGCGAGAGGATAAAAAAGATTAATCTTCTAATAATTTAAGGATAACTAGCGTATAATCCGTCCAATTTCGACGAAAAATATTTTACGTTGTACTAATGATTATATTAAATAAATAATCTTCATATAGGGAATTTGATATATTAATGAAATAATCTTTATATCAAGACAATACGTTTGAATTTGATATGTGTAAGTTATATTTCGTCGAATCCAAATTAAAAATCACTTTATATTTAATTTACGCATAGAAAATTAAATATTTGTAGGCCTGCGAATAATTCCTGTTTAGAATATATATACCCGTACCCGTCTTAAATTCGATTAATTATATAAAATTGTTTAAATTATAAATATAATTTTTTTTAGTGATTGGTTATTCGTCTCCGATAAAAATAGAACATTACAAAGTAATAATTAATAATAAATAATACAAATAACAAAAGATAAAAAAATGGAGAAAATTTTATGTATACGTGATGATTAAGGTTAAAATTCCTTTAGAATTTATATGCTTGTACATATCCCAAATCCGATTAAAAATTATTTTTACTACTCATTCTCATCTCAACCGTATAGTTAATGTCTGCTAACTAATCAAATATTTATAAATTTATACATATAAGTTGTTACATTAATTGATTATATATTTCAGTAGTGACTTGAACATTATAGAATAACTATTAATCAATATGTAAATATAAATATCAAAAGATTAAAAAATAGAGAATATGTCTAGCATATACATACTCACACTCGTCCCAAATTTAATTAATTGCCAGAAATTGATTAATTTTATAAACCTAAATACAGAGTTAACCTTACAGTATTCCGGCTAGCTAACTTGGCATTGCTCCTACACTTGCAGGTACTAGAAAACCTCTGACTGCTTACGAGTGCAGTCAACCTAATCCTCTTGTTTACAGGTACAAGATAACCAAGCTTTCAACAACTAACATTTTGTTGCCTACTTACCCAAACTTCTACTTAGACAGGAATATTTTCGTAGACGATTTTTCCATCTAAAATAAAAGCTGTCACATGCGATAAACTCAGTATGTCTAGGTTTAAGATATACAAAAGAAAGTATCCTAAACTTAAGAAAGTGTATCCTGAAACCTTAAGTTGATAATTATATGTGAGCTCTGAAGGTTTACTCATAGCACTATATACTTTATTCTTCAAAATCGTTGTTTGATAGACTTGAGCTTTGATTCTTTACGTATTTATAGAAAAGACGATGGATAGGTACGTTGGATGAAGCACCAATCATGTGCTTCTAATTGTCCCTTGAATTCTTACGATTTAAATCCTCATACGCCATTTTCAGGATCTACATCATCATACAATGTAGCTCTACAATTTTGAAAAGATCGTCTGGCATGTCAAGATCTTCTACAGATACGCTATGACAAGTGGCAAGTTAAATACTCAAGGCTTAAATATTTTTGTTTTTCTCAGTTGAGTTGACTCAGTGTTTTGTCAAGACATTGGCTTCAAGTATATATATATATATATATATATATATATATATGTGTGTGTGTGTGTGTGTGTGTGTGTGTGTGTGTACGCACATGGAGGATACACGCATATTTTAAAATTTATCATATTGTTTGTTATTATTTAGTTAAGTGAAGAAATATAATTTTTATATTTATATATAATATCAATTATTTTAACAACTTGTATTAATAAAATTAAATAGCTTCAGGTAATTCCAGGTGACATTATATGTACGGATTTTAGACGAAAACGAGTATGGAAATAATTTTTAATCAAATTTTAGATTGATACAAACATATACATTCAACACGGGTCTAGGTGGCTGAACCATAGTTTTGTCATTTGGTCCATCATTTTGCTTCATTGCGATTAAAGATTTCGAGTGCTTGAACTCTAACCTCAACGATAATTAATTATTGTAATAATTTATATTTGATTTTTTAATAGTTTACAAATATAAATGTGTTCAGGACATATACATGTACATAAATTCTGAAGAGGTCCAATCATTTATCAACGTGCTTACATAGAATTTTTTCACTTTCAAATCTTTATATTTATTTTATACTATTTATTAATTATTAATTTTTATTTTGTAAAACTAAGGTTTTATCTAAGACATACAATTAATTTTGTAACAACTTATATTTATAATTATTAATAGTTCCAAAAAAATTATATTGATTTGAGACGATAACAGGTAGTAAATTTATTTTTAATTGGATTTAGGAAACTACAAGAATATAATTTCTAAATGACTCCGAATATTATTCGACATGCAATCGTGGAATTTTCTCCATTTTTGAATTTTATCAATTTTTATTTTGTTATATTCGGGTGTTGTTGAAACTGATAACCAATTATTGTAACAACATATGTTTAAAATTTAAACTGGTTGAGTGAATTACAAGTATCACTATATAGATTGAGATGAGAGCGGGTAGTAATTTAACCTCTTAATTGAATTTTGGATATATACGATTATATATATTCTAGACAGGTCCAATTAGTTGAACCCTAGCCCCATCATTTCGGTTAATCGCCTTACACCATTGCGATAAATGATTTTGTGTGGCTGTACTCTAGCCTAATCATTTCGTTTCATTGTCGTGCTCCGCCGTATTCAACAATTTAAGATGATTGAACCCTAGACAAGTATTAGGTTGTCTTTTAAATTTCTAAGAATTAGATTGTTTTCAAAATTTTGATTTATAAATTATAATGTAATGTGATTCACCGTCGAAACGAGATAGAATACAACTTATATATCATATCCAATCGCATCACCCTAATAGAAAATTTATTTGTTTGTTATGAACATAAACAAGAGACATGTTTGATATCATTCGAACATATGACTTTGCCTACCGAAATTTGTGTTTGGTCATGGTTAATTCTACGTTATTATCTCATGAGTCACTAGCAAAAAGGTCTCAAAAGTATAGTTTGTGATGAGAATGTTCAGGTACACCATATATACAACAACTAACGTGATGTACGATTAATTAAGTTTTTTTAGATTATTTAGATAATTGCAAAGTTAATTTTTCATATTTTAGAGAAAATTTTAATTTATTAACCTCCACTTTCTATATTTAGAATTCTATTTTGTTAGTATCTTTTTAGATATATGTTTAGTTTAACTTTTATAGATGTATTGCATAAGAAAATCGAAGAAACATCATCATCGACATATTTTTATATTATAATTTTAGTCATCCTCTAACACTTCTTGACACCGGAAAAATCGAGAGAATTAGGAGAAACCACAAGCACCACTCAAAACCTCACCCACTCTAGGAATCCACCAAGAGTTTAGAGATAAACAAGAAGATAAACTCCTCAACAAGCTTAATGCTCAAGATAGTATATATAAACTTTCAATGATCCCCCATCTATTACATACGAGGCCTTTTTATAGGCAAAAGCTAAAAATGAAAAGACATGAACTTAATAAATAAAGATCTTAATGAGGAATGTCTAAAGGTTGATGAGCAATGAATTTGGATTCAAAAGGTTGCAAAAGAAACCAAAAGTTGGAGAGTTTTCCAAATTCCCGTAGGCATGTAGCAGCCTGGCAGCCTCCACTCAAAGTGTCATAACTTCCTCCACACTTAATATTTTTGAGTGCCGTTTTTTGCTAGAAACTATACTCCTTTGGCCTTCCAATGGTATATTGCATGTCTCTAACTCATAGCCAATGAAAGCAGTTTATTTCTTGAAGTTGAAAGTTCAGCAGGCCATTTCAGCGTCATTCTCTCCGGGTTGGAAAAATTAGCCTCGAATCTTGATCGAGCTCATCGCCAACATAAGGAGAAAGATCTGAAACATTGAAAGTGTTTGAAACACCATACTCTGCAGGAAGATCCACCTTGTAAGCATTATCTCCAATCTTCTTCAAAATTCTAAAAGGTCCATCGGCTCTTGGCTTGAGCTTCCCATGAAGTCCACGAGGAAAACGATCTTTCCTTAAATGAATCCAAACCAAATCACCTTCTTGAAGATCGATTGCTTCCGATGCTTGTTCGCACTCTTTTGATATTTTCATTTTCTTGACAATCTCTTGACGAACTTGCTCATGCAACCTCTTGATGCACTTTGCATGCTCTTCTCCATCACCACTAAAATGAAGAGTGGTAGGAAGTGGAGTCAAATCCAAAGGAGTAATTGGATTATTCCCATACACAACCTCAAAGGACTTCTGCGGTAGTTTGGCTCGTCGAGCGATTGTAAGCAAACTCCGCTTGAGCCAAGATGAGATCCCATTGGCGTGGATTTTTGCCGACCAAACTTCTAAGAAGATTTCCCAAACTCCTATTCACAGCCTCCGTTTGTCCATCAGTTTGAGGGTGGTGAGACGAACTAAATTGTAATTTAGTTCCAAGCTTTCTCCAAAGTGTTCGCCAAAAGTGACTCATAAACTTTGGATCTCGATCAGAAGTAATGGTTTTTGGAATGCCATGAAGCCGCACAATCTCTTTGAAATAAAGATCAGCAACATGAGTTGCATCCAAAGTTTTGATGCAGGCAACAAAATGCGCCATCTTTGAGAACCGATCAACAACCACCATGATCGAATCTTTGTTTCGCTGAGTCCGAGGTAATCCAAGAACAAAGTCCATACTCACATCCTCCCATGGGCACGCTGGTACTGGCAATGGAGTATACAAACCTGTATTCTGCCCATGACTTTTGGCAATGTGACAAATTCTACATCTCTCAATCCATTTTCTGACATCTCGATCCATTCGTGGCCAGTAAAAATTTTCTTGAACAAGTGCAAGAGTCTTGTCTCTGCCAAAGTGCCCAGCAAGGCCTCCACTATGAGCTTCTTCGATGATTGCTTGTCGTAACGAGCCATCCGGAATACACAGCAACTTGTCTTTGAAGAGGAAATCATCATGGATCAGAAATAACTTGAATGGAGCTTTTGAACATTCTTCCCAAATGTGACTAAAATATGGATCAGTTTTGTAGAGATCTTTGATTACTTCAAAACCCACGACCTTCAGTTGCAGACTAGACAACAAAGTATACCGCCGACTTAGCGCATCCGCAACTCGATTAAGAACTCCAGATTTGTGCTTGATAACAAAGTTAAAAGCTTGTAGGAACTCAACCCACCTTGCATGACGAGTGTTCAACTTTTGTTGAGTGTTCAGGTACTTCAAGGCCTCATGATCCGAAAAGAGAATAAACTCTTTGTGTAGAAGATAATGTTGCCAGCGATCCAAGGCACGAACAATGGCAAAGAACTCCTTGTCGTATGTTGAATAATTGCGTCGAGAATGACTTAACATCTCACTAAAGAAAGCAATGGGCCTTCCTTCTTGGCTAAGCACTCCTCCAATTCCCACATTTGAGGCGTCACAATCCACTTCAAAAACTTTGTCAAAATTTGGAAGTTGTAGAATTGGAGCTTCCGTCACTTTTCTTTTCAGAATTTCAAAGCTCTTATGTGCTTCCTCATTCCACTTGAAGCTGCCACCTTTCAAACAATCTGTTATAGGCGCAATAATAGTGCTGAAATCTTTCACAAACCTTCTATAGAATGAAGCTAGGCCATGGAAATTTCGAATATCATGAATGGACTTTGGAATTGGCCAACTCAGAATAGCTTCTATCTTGTTCTCATCCATCTTGATGCCCTCGGAAGAGATAACATAGCCTAAGAATACAAGGCTAGTTGTGAAGAAATGACATTTTTTCAAGTTCGCGTACAATTTCTCCTCACGTAGCACTTCAAAAACTTGTTGAAGGTGCTCCAAATGTTCTTCCGGGCAGGAACTATAAACAAGAATATCGTCAAAGTAGACCACAACAAATTTTCCAATAAATGGCTTAAATACATGATTCATAAGCCGCATAAAAGTAGAAGGGGCATTAGAAAGACCGAACGGCATAACCATCCACTCGTAGAGGCCATCTCTTGTTTTGAATGCCGTTTTCCACTCATCTCCTGGTCTCATGCGTATTTGATGGTAACCACTCCGAAGATCAATCTTGGAACCAATCTTGAAACCATGTAGTTGATCAAGAAGGTCATCAAGTCGAGGGATAGGAAAACGGTATTTAATTGTGATTTTATTCACCGCTCTACTATCGATGCACATACGCCATGTATTATCTTTCTTTGGTACAAGAAGGGCCGGGACAGTGCAGGGACTCTTACTTTCTTGCACAAGACCTTTAACCAAAAGATAGTCAACTTGTCGTTGCAGCTCTTCGTGCTCCTTAGGGCTCATTCGGTAGGCTGCCTTGTTCGGAATTGATGCGCCTGGAATTAGATCAATGCAATGTTGAATACTTCGCATTGGAGGTAGCCCCGATGGAATATCTTTAGGTACCACATCTTGAAATTCTTGGAGAAGTGGTTGAACTTGTAATGGGACAGCAAGAATGTCTTCATTTTCCTCCAAAACCACCAAAGCAAAGGCCTCCATCGACTCACACATAGCCCTTTCAACTTGAGATTTGGAGAGCAGATTATTTCCCTCACCTGTTGAAGGTTTAGGAACATTCTCCAATCTGGAAGAAGCCAAAATGATCTTCTCACCATCTTTGACAAAAGTGTAAGTATTTTTGAAACCATCGTGATGTGTTTTCCTATCATATTGCCAAGGTCTACCAAGAAGCAAATGGCATGCATCCATGGGAATAACATCACACCAGACTTCATCTTTATATTTTTTCCCAATTGAAAATTGAATAAGACATCTTTTGTTACCTTGACCTCATTTCCTTTCGCACCATGAAAGCTTGTATGGTTTAGGATGGTCTTCAGTTTTAGCTTTAGTTTCTCAACCATCGTAGAAGCCACAACATTCTCACAACTTCCTCCATCGATAATGACACTGCACACTTTGCCATGAGAAGTGCATCTAGTATGGAAAATGTTGTTCCGAAGCCACGAATCATCTTCCACATAGCAAGCATTGAGGCTTCGCCGAACCACCAAAGCTTCTCCGTGGTCCTCGTACGTAATTTCTTCTTCCTCGTTGGCATCATCATATATTGGTGCTGTCTCATAAGAATCTTCGTCAATCTCTTCTTCAACAAGTGTGATGATTCTTCGATTTGGACAATTTGCAGCGAAGTGTCCAAAACCTTTGCACTTGAAACACGATTTTTGGTTGTTAGAGCCGCTTGGTTTCATAGGGCTTGCACTACTCTCCTTGCTTGCAGCAATCTTCTCTTTTCCGTCCTTCACTGGAATGCTTTTCGATGGATATGTACTTCCTCGATTAGAAGTACTCTTATTTGAAGAGAAGCGACCACCAAACCGACTTGAATCTTTTTGTTGTTTCTCCACCTTGAGAGCCAGCTTACATACGTCATTGTAAGTCCAATATGGCTGCAATTGAACAACATTCCCAATTTCGTATCTAAGGCCTCCAAGAAATCGAGCAATAATTTGTTCGTCAGGCTCCATAATGTCGCATTTCATCATAAGATTTTCAAATTCTGATATGTAATCCTCCACAGATAGCTCCCTTTGCTTGAAGTTGTGATATTTGAGAAAAATATCTTGACGGTAGTTATCCGGCAAGAATTTTCTGCGTAGCTCCTTCTTCATCTTGCTCCATGTTTTGATCTTTTGCTTGCCATCACGAGTACGCTGCTTATTTAGATGTTCCCACCAAAGAGATGCATATTTTTTTAATTTGGTAGCAACAAATTTCACCTTAAGATCTTCCGAGACTTCTTTGAATTCAAAGACTCTCTCAACGAGTTGAGCCAATCTAGGAATTCATCGGATCATTTCTCCCAATAAAATCGGGAATATCAACTTTGAAGTCGAAAGACTTCTCTCGAACGTTGTTCCTTGGAGCTCTACGATCATGGATTGAATTGTCACTTGAGTCACCATTCTCCTCACCATGAAAAGGATTAAAATCCGCTTCACGGTTTGAAGATTCAACTTCTGAATCATGATTCTCAGCATCACGATCCAAATGTTCGCCACGTGCAAGACGTTGCTCGAGTTGTTGTACTTGTCTCCTCAATTCCTCTAACTCGATATCGCGGAGATCGCGCTCACGCCTTTGGGCTCCACCCGGATTGTTTCTTCGACGTGGCGGCATTGCGAACCTTGGCTCTGATACCACTTGACACCGGAAAAATCGAGAGAATTAGGAGAAACCACAAGCACCACTCAAAACCTCACCCACTCTAGGAATCCACCAAGAGTTTAGAGATAAACAAGAAGATAAACTCCTCAACAAGCTTAATGCTCAAGATAGTATATATAAACTTTCAATGATCCCCCATCTATTACATACGAGGCCTTTTATAGGCAAAAGCTAAAATGAAAAGACATGAACTTAATAAATAAAGATCTTAATGAGGAATGTCTAAAGGTTGATGAGCAATGAATTTGGATTCAAAAGGTTGCAAAGAAACCAAAAGTTGGAGAGTTTTCCAAATTCCCGTAGGCATGTAGCAGCCTGGCAGCCTCCACTCAAAGTGTCATAACTTCCTCCACACTTAATATTTTTGAGTGCCGTTTTTTTTGCTAGAAACTATACTCCTTTGGCCTTCCAATGGTATATTGCATGTCTCCTAACTCATAGCCAATGAAAGCAGTTTATTTCTTGAAGTTGACAGTTCAGCAGGCCATTTCAGCGTCACTTCTTTTAATGATTTTTCAAAATACTATCACTTAACAATAAAGTATTATATTATTTTTTTATCCATTCTAAAAATTACTCCATCTGTCCCATTTAAAATGTCTCACTTTCCTTTTTGGGTTGTCCCATTCCATTTTAGGAAATAATTATCCATTCAAAAAGTATGGACCCTACCCACTTTTTAACACTTTAACTACTTTATACATTTCTCCTAAATATCCATGCCAAAAAGAAATGGGACACTTTAAGCGGGACGGAGGGAGTACAATATAAAGTGATCTTCCGTTGAATTTCGACGGGTTGTAGACTAGTTGCTAAATATTAGGCTTCACAAAAAGCCTCAAACCATGTTCTGCTCGCGCCACAAAGTTTTGGCGGTTTAATCTCGATTCTCCTTCACATTTGATGCTAAGCAAGCACCGCTGCCCGCTCTCTAACAGGCGCGCTCGCCATTTCTGGAACTCCGATGGTTCAAGCCCTAAAACTAGGATTATTCTATTCAATTGGCTAGAGGTATATACTATCATCATAAAAAAATGTCCATGAACTTTCGAAAAGAATTTCCATTTGTCTGACATTTAATATTTGCAGTTTTTACGCGGTGAATAGCTGTAAGATGCCTAAATTCAACGGCCCCTTTTGCTTGAGCTTAAGAATGGCATCGAAGCGGCATCGTTCCGGTGCACTAGCATCTCGGGCAGATTATTTGGGTAAGGAAACAAGCAATTAATCAGCCGAAGCTTCGAAAAATGCTTCAAAGGTTCCATTTTTTAATGCACGTATCTAATGGAAGAATGATTTTGTTGTTTGGAGCTGTTAAGGTGTAAAAAAGTAAAATCTTTTGTTGGAATGTAGCTATGCGATGAAAATAGTGGGATTGTTGAGGATGTAACATTTATAACTTTCCTCTCTCTCTCTCTCTCTCGATAATGCATTTATGGAGAAGTAATAGAGTTCCTGGGGGAGGTTTTTAACACGAACATACTTTGAAGAGTTCCATGAGCAGCAAAACTGATATATGGTGCTTTACTACAGCAAATCAATCAAATTGTATATTGACTACTGAGAATTCAAATTTTTAGAGGTCCACCATTCTAATATGAGGCCACCTCCAATTGTTGTGGATACACCGCATCTAAAGTTATGTCTTGGAACGTCAACGGATTAAGAGCTTTACTGAAATTGAAAAGTTTTTCTGCTTTGGAACTTGGACAAAGGGAATATTTTGATGTTTTGTGCCGCATGAGACAAAACTACATGCAAGTTTTGTTTTGTTTTCTTTCGAACTTGAGAAGGTAACTTGAATTTTCTGAATTAGAAAGGATTTGCTTACTTGACAGTTTAGATAATTTTCTATAGACAACATAGAAATGATATTGTCTTCCCTTTTCATTTCTTGAAAACTAAGGACCTGATATTCTAAGAAAATAATGCTCCTACCACCCTTTTATTCATTGCTCTTAGATAGCTTCACATATGTTTTTGCAAGTACTTTCTATGAACCAAGCAGTCCACTCAATGGTTTTTGATTGCCCTTGAATTTTAATATAACAGTTGCTCAGGAAATGTATGGTTTGTGCTTTGTTTGATATAGTATGTTTTGGTAGTTTCACTATGTTAGGGTTTATTATCATTATAGGCCCAATACTAGTTAGGCCCATTAGGTTGTAATCCTAGGTTTCTACTCCCTATATATATCGAAGTCTCTTTTGTCATTTAAAACACTTCATTCTCATTTTCTAAATGGCTCTATATTTACTGCTTTACATGCTATCAGAGCATGTAAAGTGCCCTAGTTTTGCTGATCCCTAACATTAGAAATTTTCATCAAAAAAAAAAAATCTTGATATTCAGCTTTGTTCTCTTCTTCCTCTCTACAATCTGTGTGTCTTGTCGATGTCACCTATTCTCCAGTAACTAGAACTAGTATTGTCAAACCTACTACTTATATAACTCTTGATAATGTCATGTATGCTCCCAAATTACCTGTTAATTTGCTATATATTAGTCAACTCACATGTTATTTTTA
This sequence comes from Salvia rosmarinus, assembly GCA_036937905.1. Classification (NCBI taxonomy): domain Eukaryota; kingdom Viridiplantae; phylum Streptophyta; class Magnoliopsida; order Lamiales; family Lamiaceae; genus Salvia; species Salvia rosmarinus. The sequence continues at coordinate 18,079,476 of CM072824.1, read as the reverse complement.
TCCTTCCTATTGTGTCTTTTAGGATCTAGAGACTAAGAGAACGATTTGTGGAGGACATGAGCGTGATAGTTTATACTAGTTGGATTATGTTCTACCTGCATATTCCCATGCTCTCTCTGTTGATGTGTCTTGATATCAGTGGTATTGTCGTCTTGGTCATCCATCTTCAGCCAGTCTTAAAAGTTTAGTTCTTGTTGCGTCTGTTTATTTTTAATTTGAGTCTTGTGAGTTGGGTAAGCACCATTGCACATCTTTTCCTTCTCGGGTTGAGAAACGTAGTTCTTTTTATTTTGAACTTGTTCACTGTGATGTTTGTGGTCCTAGTAGAGTTGTGTCTTGAGGGGTCTTTGTTGATGATTATTCCCGTATGACGTGGTTATATTTATTCAAACAGAGAAATGACGTCCCCAGTGTTCTCAAATTGTTTTATCATGAAATAAAAACACAATTTTTGTTGATTTGAGCACTCTTCATACTGATAAAGCACTCGAGTTTACTCAATTTTTTGTTTCTACTTTTTGTGTTTCTTATGGAATCATTCATCAAAATTCATGCTCTTATACTTCTCAACAAAATAGGGTAATTGAACGCAAACATCGTCATATTTTGGATGTTGCTCGTACTCTTCTTTCTCATATGCATGTTCCAAAATACTTGTGGTCTGATACCGTCCTTACAACTTGCTTCCTTATAAATAGGACGTCTTCTAGTTTGTTGCATGGAGATATTCTGTTTTCTTGTCTTCATCCTCATAAATCTCTTTATCCTATTCATCCTCGCATATTTGGGTATATGTTTTGTCCATGATTTTACTCCTGGGTTGGATAAGTTGTCTCCTCGATCTATCAAGTGTTTCTTTCTTGGATACTCCCGTACTAGAAAATGATATCATTGTCTGGATCCTCTTACCAAGCATCATTATACTAGTGCTGATGTTACCTTCTTTGAGTCACAACCTTATTTCTCTCCAGCCACAACCAAGCCGCCTGATCACATTCCTCATCATCCTTTACCTATCCTGTCATCCTTGTCTCCCAATCCTTCGCCTAAACGTGCAGGTATATACTCGACATCCTCGGTCCGAACCTCCCTGATGTCCCACACATGTACCTTCGTCTGCAGCTCCTCAAGACCCTCCGACTTTTTCACTGGTGATATACCAATCGCTCAACTCAAATTTAAACGTTCTTACACTACTCATCACCCGTTGTCTAACCATGTTTCTTTTGATCGTTTGGGTCTTACTTTTCACGTATTATCTATTTCTCTTTTATCTACCGTTATTTTAACTTCTTACCTTGAGCCATATAAACACCCTCTTTGGCGAGCTGCTATGGATGAGAAAATACGTGCTCTTCTAAGTCGTGGTACTTGGGAACTGATGTTTATCCTTCGATAGATATTGTTGCTTGTCGTTGGGTCTTCACTACTAAGTATAATGTTGATAGGATTATTGATTGATACAAAGCTCGTCTTGTGGCTAAAAGATACATCCATACTTATGGTGTCAACTATTATGAGACGTTCTCTCCTACAGCTCGATTGAATTCAATGAGGATCTTTTTCTCTTTAGCTATCAATCTTTCTTGACCTATGTATCAACTTGATATAAAGAACGTTTTTATGTATGAACTCCGACTGTTTTTATGGAGCAACCTCTAGGGTATGTTGCTCAGTGGAGGATGCTACAAAAGTTTGTTGTCTTAAAAAGTCAATTTATGGTCTTAAACAAAGTCCGAAAGCTTGGTTTGATAAATTCAGCACTGCTCTCGGAGTTATTGAGTTCAAGCAATGCAAGTCAGATCATTTTGTTTTTATGCGACATCAAACGTCTGGAATTGATGTCCTCATAGTGTATGTTGATGACATTCTTATATCTGGCAGTGATGTACATGAAATTGATGAGACCAAGAAACACTTGCAACAACATTTTGTTGTTAATGATTTGGGACGACCCAAGTAATTCTTAGGAATTGAGATTGCTCACAACAAGTTTGGAATTTCTTTATCCCAACAGAAGTACGCTACAGATCTACTCAAAGAAACAAGATTTCTAGGAATGAAGCCAGATGATACTCCTATGGATATTAATCCGAGCATTTGGGATAACAGTGGAGACTTTTTCAAGGACAAAGTTAAGTATAGACGACTTGTTGGAAAACTTATCTACTTGACAGTAACAAGATCTAACATCTCCTTTGCTGCTGGTTTGGTCAGTTGTTTTATGGATTAGCCTAAGCAAGTTCACTGGGATGTTGCTATTCAAATTCTTCAACATATCAAGAAATCTCCAGGGAGAGGATGTCTTTTAAGAAGAATGATCATCTTAAGATTGAAGGATATTATGATGTCGATTATGTTGGATCTAAAACTGATAGGAAGTCTATTTCTGAATACTGCACTTATTTGGGAGGAAAGTTAGTTACTTGACGAAGTAAAAAACAACACACTGTTGTTAGATCTTCATGGAGATCGAGTATAGAGCTATGGCTCACATCTGCATCGAAATGATTGGGGTAAAGAATCTATTTGAGGAATTGAAGTTTACATTCAATGAACCTTTACCTATGTTGTTGACCATTAATTTCTAACGTGGCCAAACATCACAAAACTTCTCAAGCAAACAACACCAATCAATGATTCACTCATCCCCTCCAAATTCATCAACTTCTTCACAAGCGCACATACACAACATGTACATATATACACATATATATAAGGAGTGGATCAAATGAGAACCACATCTTTTTTGCGAACTCTGCGAACCATGCATAAGAAGTTGACGATGATGCATAAAATGGTATAAAGTTGTGCATAACGAAAACTTTCTAAAATTATTTTGTTGTGCAACAATTTTAGAAAGTTTTTGTTATGCCCAACTTTATACTTGCTTTGTGCATTATTATCAACGCCTTATGCATGGTTCTCAAGTTCTCAAAGATGAGTTCTCATCGATCCAACCCATATATATATATATATATATAGGGAGAGATCATATGAGAATAGATAATTATGTGAGAAATAAGAATGAAATCCACCTTTTATTTAATGAAATCGACGCAAGATTAGATAACGCGATGATACATTTTTCACATCGTGTGCAATGTATTAAACCGAATTCGATTTTTAAGAGGGTAACTTTGTAATTAAAGATTATTTTAAAAGGTAGTTGCTATAATTATGGGATTAGGTAGTTAATGAGCGATTTTTTTTTTGTTAACTTTCGCAAGAAAAAATCATCGTCGTCGTCCATTTTCTTTTGAAATTAAGATCACAAATCAATTACGAAGATAATGGAGGGTTTAGGTATGAGATTGATGTTTTGTTATTTTGTTAATGATAATCGTATGAACATCGGGCTTTATTACGTATCATATGTTACAAAGTTTGCCGCACATTCTACATTGTAGAGTGTCACACTATATTTGTGTTCATGGTTTTTATATATATACTACACCCAATTATTTGGAATATGTTTGTGTTAACAATATATGCTACAACAAAAACAAAATATGATACAAATATACACCAACATGACGATCATATGTTTATTCACCCATCATGTTGTTTTATCAAGATGTACACAATAATAAGATATTTTTGTACAAAGATATGAAAATCCTAACAAAGTATATGATATAAATAGTTTTAAGGATATGTAAATGTGTTTTTATGTGCTACATTTATATAAATGTATGATACACCAAAACAATATATGATATGTAGTTCATCCGTGCAATAACAAAAACAATGCGCATAACGATATGATACATCAAATAATAAGATATGATACACAAGAAACAAAATATGATATAGAATTTCTTATAAATACTAATGTAACAATGATGGGCCTACAACAAAATATGATATAGAATTTCATGTGTCTAATAACGTAACAATGGGTTGTAAATGTGTTATTAATGTGCTATATTTATATCATGATATATATGATACACACACAACTTTATATGATATTATATTTTCATATGTGCAATAATGAAACAATGTTTACAAGATATGATACATTAAACAATAAGATATGATATAACAATATCAAGTATGCTTGTTAGATCATCACGATTTTATGTATTTAGAATATGCTACATTCATTTTACATTATGATAGAAAACATCAAAATATGATAGATATCTTGCCTAGGAACCGACGTGTTTAATTCCTTCGCTTTGATTTAAGATGGAAAGATATCTCATATCTTTCCATAGATCCAGATACCATTTTGTCCAATTTTACCCTTCATTCGTATTTTACAGATTATGTTGTTCGAATTTTGTCAATATTTTGTTGATTGTTTTAAATCATGGACGTTGATTTTAAAAAATAAATGGTTGTGATTTATTCTCATTTCTTACACTTACTACCTTTCTCACCATAACCCTCCCTATATATATATATATATATATATATCACACTTTAGTGCAGATTAAATGCCTCAATTTCATTTTATTTTTTTCTCCAAACAACAACGTCAAAATATTGCTCCACTTCCGAGAGTTTAGATAAAGAATTCTGAGAATTCAAGAAATGATGAGAACTCTGCCATGGAAAGTTGTTGATCTTGTAGCCCACCGCCTCGACCCCGGAGCCCTCGCCACTGCCGCCTGCGTATGCAAATCCTGGTCCATCTCCGTGTCGGCGGACCACCTCTAGCAGCCTATTTGCTCCGCCGCCTACCCTTCTCTCTCCAACCACCACCCCGCCGCTGCGCCATTCCTCGTCCCCTACTACAAGCTCTAACAAAGAAAAAATATTTCTCTTATTATGTTCACTATTAATTTCAAAAATTTAAGAAAGAAAAAGAGAAAAAAAGAGGGATCAAGTGTGGGATCACTTTAATAGATGAGATATTTATTTTTGTTTGTTGTGGAAAATATTTATTTTATGAGATAAGATAAAATAGTGACATTTAATTAAAGATAAGTTATGATAATGACATTTAATAAAAGATAAGGTAAGGTAATTAGTTATGTTGACCAAAGAGATGATATTTATGCTTTAATAAAGTAATAATCATCACAAGTTGATAAATTTTTGTCTATTCTTTCCTAGTTTTCGAAAATGATGAATTATATGTAGAAATTTATCAAATAATTTATTTAATTGCACAAGCTTTGATACTTGATAAATATCATGAAATCAAGGTTAATCTTATCTCCTAAATATCATATGATTTTCGAAATTAAGAGAGTAATGGAAAAAAATAGAAGGAAAATTTGTTATTTAATTTTTAGCTTTATAATTTTCTAATAAAAAGGGGAATTTTGCTAGACTTGTACTAGAAATTTATTTTATAGTACAAGAGAATTATTTATATATAATCCTTCATTAAAATAATTTTAGTTATTAAATGAATGAAGATTTGATAATTTATTCTTAATTTCTTGTTATAATTCGAAAACTTCACTTTAGTATATAGAATTGTACTTATTTATTTTTCCTATGATTTATTCTATCATCTAAGATCTATATTATGTCACATAGCTATTAATTGGAAGAAAATAAAATATGTAGCACATTTTATGCATAATGACTGAAAATTTCAATATTGTAGTGTGAAAGGAAGAAAAATTCAATCTTTGTGATATTGATGTATATTATTATGATGTAAAGATATTATTAATGTTAAGATAAGATGAATTATTAATTAAACAAGTGGGATGTGTTATTTGTTTGATATGGCCGAAAATGTTGACAAAAATGAGAAAGAAAGAAATGCAAAACTCTTTGATAGTGATGTTTAATTCTTTGAAAATGATAGAAAATTAATTAATGAAGCTTGTGATAAAATAAAATTTTGTCTTATATTACAACTTGGGGACCGAAAATTAAGAGGATAATAAGAGTGTAAATTGTTGACTTTAAATAAGATATTTTGCTAAAGTATGATTAAATATCTTATATCATCTAATAAATAAAGATCACTCCTTCTCATATTCATTATGACCGAAAATTAGGGAGAAAAAAATAGAGAGTGTGTTCTTCAAATTTCTCTTCAATCTTAAGTAGAAAAAACGTTGTCGTCGACGATCAACTCCGATTAAAAGGTTAGAAACCGTACAAGCTTCTTATTTATGCAAAAATATTAGAAATTCATCCATGAAGTTTTAAGTTATATGCTCTTATTATTTCATGTGAAAATTAAGAAATTTTGTTGAATGTTTAAATTGTTAATTAAATATGTTTATATGATGTTTATAAGCATGTATTATAAATTTGGTACAAAGTTGAGCATGCTTTAATTTTTCTTATTAAAGTTGAAATTATGTGAAAATCATATGTTGATGGAAATGAATTTTGATTGTTGTTTTGAGCATGAATTGATAATAGTGAGTATTGTTTAAGTGTGTATAAATTAATTCATAATTTTTGGAAAATATTGGATATTATTTTATAAAAGTTTCAAAAAATTATAAAGTATGATATATTGATGGTGTATGAAGGATATTATGGCATATTATTGATGTATGATGATGATAATGTGTTGAATGAATTAATTAGAATTTTTGAAAATTGTTTAGTTGAATTATAAAAAAATTGAAAACCATAAAGTGTAGAGTTTGGATGTCAAAATTTTCTATGACTAATGTTATTAGATATTATTGATCCTATGATTATATGGTGTGTTATATGAATTTATAGGAATTTATGGATAAGTGATGAAAATATCTTCAAAAGGGCCGAAAATATTAAGGTTGGAAAGTCAGAGTTTCAAATTTATTTTATGACATGTGATCATTTATTTAGATCCAAAAATATGTTTAAGATATGTTATGAATTTATGGAATTTTTAAAATGAAATATAATATGTTTACATTGAAACGTTTTGTTAAGCGACGTAAGATTTTGAAAAATAAAGTGTTATGATTAAATTAGTTTGATGTATATAATTGGGCATGAGTGAATGTTAAAGTGAATTTATGAGATTTATTGGAGTATGTTAAAAAGAAAATTTGAATTTGATGATATTATGCAAGATTAATTGTTTTATATGTTCTAAGGTGAATTATGATAAATAAGTTAGTTTGAAATTGAAATTGAAATGACTTGATTAAAGTATGAAATGCATGAAATATGTTAGTACGTGAGTAGAGTTATGTTATTTCCCTAGCTAAATGTGAGTTTCTCTGATAGAATGAATAAGACGTGTAAGGTGGGAAATGAAGCGAGAAAAATATTAATAATAAACTAGAGTTGTTGAAATTTCATATTGAGAATATGTGTTAGTGCGCGACGAAATTAGTTATGAAATTAGGGTTCGTAATTTACACGAAATGATGTGGATTGAAGAAAAGAATGTAAGGATAGAGTATCATCTCTCTTCAAGACGCGACGAATCTAGTCAACGTAATATAGTTGTTAAGTGTGATAAAAGAATCATTTAAAGTTAAAAGGATTGATGTTAGAGAGTTCGTTGTTTCGGATTGATGATTTTCGGAAAAGCGCAGTGATGTACTAAATCTCGTTTCTTACGTTGATAAGGTCCGGCTCAAAGGTGAAAGGAGACGGTAAGCGATCACTAGTGACATAAGAACAATAAGTTCTTAAGGTGGACTTTCTTATCTAAACAAAATGTGGGCATTTCTTCTCTAAGCAAAATATGGGCTTTCTTGGAAAATGAGATTTTACGAAAATATTTACTGCTATTACTTTGCTGTTTTTCTTATACTGCAAATGTTTAAATTCGATATTGTCTACCAAAATGTTTTATGTTTTGTATATATCCATTCGGGTTGGTCGGGCCAACAGGAGATTACGAATTCGGATCCTACCGGTGAGATGCTAGTTCGATTGTGTACACTTAGCCTCCGAACCGCTCATGGTCAATCGTGCGTCTTGCGTGAAGGAAGGCCTCACTCTCGGCGCGTTCCACAGCCGACTTGGAAGATACGTTGAAGAAAACGCCCGCCGAGCAATGTTTCAAAGTAAATGAAAATGTTTAGTAAGCAAGGCATTTTCAAATAAAACCTCAGTGTCTTCTTGTGATGGTGACAAGACAATATTTCGTGAATGAAATATAAAATGTTTTCGGCATGTGTCCATTGGGTACTTTGTACTCAGCCCTACATGTTTGTTTTTAAATGTGCAGGTTGAGTTGGTGATGGAACAGAGCGGAGTTGAGCGGAATCCTTTTTGTCAACTTAGTATGGAACATCTTTTGGTTCGCCTTGAGAATGCATCTTCATATGCATGTCTCATACGTTTATTCCGCTGCAAACTCTTGAAACTCTTTTAAATTCTATAACTATGTTAAGTCCTTGAATGTCTTGTTGGGAACTTTGTAAAAGCTGCTGTTTGTCAGAAACTTCGAATCGACCCTTTATGTAAATTATTTTCTTTCATCCTTATTCTCGTCTATGCTTCTGCAACATCTATGTTTCCTCACATATGAAATGAGTTGAAAATCTCTTTCTTTTAATATTTACATAATCCAACCCCAAGTCGCAGTCCGATAAGGTAGTCCTCCGGGATTAGCCGAATCGGACTGTGACAGGTTTCGCCTTCAGAGCCCCCCCGAAGCCCCGCCTCTCCATGCACGACCTGATCTTCGCTGTCGATGTCAAGAATGGCAGCGGCTACGTGTCCACGGTCACGAACCCCGGCGATGAGCTCAAGCCCGATAAGAACGGCGTCTTCCGGTTTGACATCAAGGTCGACGGAGGCAATCTGGTGGCGTTCGAGGAGCTGGGTACTTTGAGGATCACGTGGAATGTGGTGATGCAGGGATTGAAGGGCGTGTTCAAGATGATGGATTGTAGGGGAAAGGGAGCTTTGTTTTGGGGTTGGAGGAGTGGTTCTCTAAAGAGCTTCGGCCGCCTGGGTGCTGTTCTGGTAGCGCCGCTAGCTAGCGGGCTCGTGGCGGACTTGAAGCTGGGGCTGAGGGAGAGCATCGGGGGATGGTGGTGGTGGAGAAGATAAGTGTGAGAGTGTTGAGTATTATGAGTTGGAGATATGTTTGTATTGATGATGCTCTGAGGTATTTGCAGTATTTTCTTTTACCCTCGTAAAATAATGTGTAAAAAAGGTCATGTTCGTGCACGACCAAGCGTAAACATCGTTTTTAAATAGTCTAAAACTAGATAGGTTAGTTATGATATTTATGTAAACATTTTATGGATTCTAAATCAATTTTTAAAGCTTATCAAATTTATTCAATTTGTACATATCTTTTTTGATGAAATTGATACAAATTAAAAGGTACCTAAATGAATTTTAATACAAATAAAAAACCTTTCATGATAATTTTGATACACAAAACTAAAAATTTGATAAATTTCTACGATTGTTATAAGATTGGGATATATTTTAAAAGACCGTGAAAATTTCAATTATATATATAGAGAGAGCGTGTCTTGGTTCAAATAAGAACCATTTATAATGTGAGAACTAAGAACCACGAAAATTAGCTATGAATAAAATGAATTCGTCATGAAAGTTAATACATCCGCTGGAAAAGTTATTAAATTAAAAAAAATTGAAATTCTCACCCAGGTTCAAATCCCATGAGAAGCAAAAAATTCTATTTTTTTGGATTCAGTAACTTTTCCAATGAATTCATTAACTTTCATAGAGAATTCATTATTTTTTTTATTCTCATGTTCCCATAATTAAAATGGTTCTCAAGTTAACCCTCATTTTATATATATATATATATATATATATGTGTGTGTGTGTGTGTGTGTGTGTGTGATTGTATTTGTATGAATGTGTCATTTCTCTTCCGATTATTGCATGTAAAAGAAATATTAAATCCGAGTTATTATACTCCCTTCGTCCTCAAATAAAGTCCTATGAATCTTCAGCATGAATTTTAATAAAGTTGTTGAATGTATTATGATTGGAGAAAGGGTCCCACAAAATGTAATAATAAATTAGTTAGTGGTGAGCCATAGGTGGTAAAAGATATAAATAAATAGGCTGTTTGGGGTAAAAAAGAGAAATAGTGGTGGGCCATGGGTGGTAAAAGATGTAAATAAAGAATATTATTGAGGTAAAGTTGAAAAAATAGTTTCCATAAATATATATATATATGAACAAAATTGAGGGATGTCTCGAAAAGAAAAACTAGGAAGGAAATTGTGGGATGAAGGAAAGAACTTTATATTACCACTGGAGTCAACTGTCAAATTTGATGAACAAACGATTATTTCATTTTACCATTGTTAATTAGTTAGGATGTAATATAACAATTAAGTTAATTTTTAAGTTTTTAATCATTAAGGTTGGTTATTTCATGATTAAATTCTATAATTCTTTAGTTTCAATTCTTAGTTATTAAAAGCTAATTAAGACTGATTTTGTTATAGTTACTTTTTATTTCTATACTAAATGTTTTCAAAATAATAAATGTGATGGTGATACATAAGTATAGTAAAGAAAAGAATATGAGATGTATAAATTTCAAGGGCCCAATGCTTATGGTCACTACATAAGTCAAATAATTAGTTCTTTAATTATGATCTCAATAATTCAAATGGAAAAATAAAACCTGATATAAACTTCCAATTTTGGAGTTTTCTTTAATATAATTTATTTGGATTAACGAAATTTTGAGTGTTGAATAAATATTTATTTTATAATTTTTGAGGTATAGAATTGTAAACTTGTAAAAGTATCCTAGATTTTATTTTATTGAAATTTGAATCTAATGGTTACCCTACGTAAATCCCTCTTTAAACAAGAAAGAACAAAATAATATATTATTGCTGTACATCATTTTTAAAATCCAAAATTTTAAATATTTTTACATCAGTAAGTCACTGAATTGATTTCAATAATTCAAATAAAAAATAATGACTTACCTTTTTATTTGTTTAAATATCAAGGTTTCTTTTTAACTCTGAATTGGTTACTCATGCTATCTCTTGTATTCTCAGACGTCGAAAATCGCCTTATAATTTCCACATCAATTGGAAGTGATTATATCAACATTTCATGCCTTGAATTTCGGCTTGATATTTTTGCTTTGATTGAGGGATGAATTTGAAGTCCTACCGTGTCGTGGAAGCACAGGCTGAAACTAGTTGTATAAGTAGCTTCATCACTCCCACTTCCACTTCTCACATCAAAACATACTTGCAGTTTCCAACATGGCACCAAAACTCGTACTTAAGCTTATTTTCTCTGCATTTCTGCTGCTGCAGGTTTGACTTCGAGCTCGGCCTCATCAATGGCGGAGAGACACCAGCAATGGATGACGCAATTCGGCCGCAGCTACAAAAATGCTACGGAGAAGGCCATGAGATTCAAAATATTTAAGGAGAACGCCGAGTTCATCGACACGTTCAATGCTGCCGGAAATCGTTCTTACACGCTCGCCATCAACGAGTTCGCCGATCTCACAAACGACGAATTCCTGTCGACTAGAACCGGATTAATCAAAATGGGATCTCGCCGGAACTCATCCTCGTTCATGTACGCTCACGTCGACGACGTTCCATCTAGCATCGACTGGAGAGCCAAGGGCGCCGTCACCAATGTTAAGGATCAAGGACAGTGTGGTAAGTCAAATTAAGACCATACTAATGTTGTATACGTTCATATGCATGGCCCGAGCCCATGGAGTGGGCTCTCGTAGCGCTACAATGGGCACCCTAGCAATTATTTGGCATTAATTCGTCTTTGATTTGCCAAAATGGTTATATGTTAGAAGAGTCCATTGAGTCCATGTTGGAAATCAGCGCTAAGCGTGTATATACATATAATAGTATATATATGGTCAAGTTGGCAGGAAACGATTTTGATTAAGATTTTGAGTGACGTAATGTTTAACTTGGTAGAATTAAATGACATAGGATTATGTTTTAAGTAGATGATCCCGGTATATTCATATTCTCAAATACAATTTTCAAAGAGTAAGAAATAGTGAATCAAGTTTGTCACTTAAACTTGAGTTATGTGATTAAGTGGATACACATAGATTAATTAATACTTATCCCAAATTGATTAATGAGCATACATCAATCAAGGATATAACTAAGATCTTCCACGCTTAGTATAATTATGTGAACAAATAACGGCTAGAAAACCCACACTTAGTATAATTATCTTAACCTACATCCAATAGTCTCGAGCTCGCTGGTCTCACGGATCGCACTTTCGAGATGTTGCTTGTTTTATCTTTGAGGACAATACGTCCAAACCGAGAGCACTATCATGACGTATTTCGCCTTGTGGAAAGAGGTTTCTTGACTCAACATTAGAATACGGTTTAGTCCGTTATGTATTTTGATTATGTTTAAAGTGCTTTTGTAGTTTGATCTACCTTCTACATTTATGTCCTTTGTTGTAATCGCAGTAAGTTTTGTATTGCATCAGTATGCACCTTCCAATAGTCCATATATAAACATTCATTTTATTGGACGTGGTGTGAGCAGGAAGTTGTTGGGCGCCGACGGCGAGTGCAATGTAAGGCATAAACCAAATGAGTAACGGAATTTGGTTTCCTTGTCGAACAAGAACGGTGGATCGCGACAGACCGAAAACCAAGGATGCAACGGAGGAGATCCCGACAAAGCGTCGAGTTCATCATCGCAACAAGGGCCTCTCAACGAATCGGACTACCCGTGCGGGAAGTCGACGACACCGCAAACCAAGTAGCTACTTCTCTTTGGTAAGATTAGTGGGCACGAGAATGTTCCGCCAATGGTGAGGTCTGCTACTCAGGCCGCGGCTCACCAGCCCGCCTCCGCCGCCATTGATGCCGCCGGATACAACTTCGTGTTCCACGAGAGTGGTGTTTTCACCGAGAGTGTGGAATCGCTCTCAACCACGCGGTGACCATCGTCGGCTATGGCGAGAGTAGAAGGACTCAAATATCGGTTGGTGAAGAATTGGGGGAATTCAATGGGGTGAGACCGGATATATAAGGATGCTAAGTGACAAGTGGAACTGAGAAGGAATTTATGGCATTGCCATGCATGCTACCTACCCAACTCGCTTAATTAGAATTAGATATTATTCTACCAAAATCTGGATTATTTATGTCGCCTTCAAAATGCTTCTTAAGTTATTTCAACTTTATTCACCTATATCAGTGTTATTGTATTTGTATGAATGCTTCTTTCTCTTCCGCTTATCGCATGTAACATAATAGAAGAAATATTATAGACTAACCGAGTCAATTGTCAAATTTCATGAACAAACAATTATTTCATTTTACTATTGTTATTTAGAGAATTTAACAATTAAGTTTTATTTATTTATTATTATTAAGGATTCAAAGAGACGGTGAAAGTATGGAAGAAATTTTAGGTAGATTTTAGCTCATTCTCTCCTTGCTTGGTGAAAGGTGCGTCGCTTCAGATCGTCGAGCCACCGGGCGAATACGCACGATTGATCTTCTTCGTTAGCTTCCATTTTGATATTCTCTTTGTTCTCCATTTCTAGCGATCAAGTAGCACCAAGTCATCGGAAGGCGGGGAAAAAGTAGCAATGAGGCAACTTTTCGTGCGTAAACTGCGTTTGTAGTGGCTACAGATTCTCCCTCGCCGATTGAACGAGAAAATCTTAAATCATTAAAGCCAAAGAGACAACATGGTTAGAGAAAATCAACGAACAAAGTATTCATGAGTCAATATCACGCTGAAATTTGAATTACATAATCAAGAAACTATAGTTAGCAAGACCACAATCTAATAAAACTTCCACTTAAACCACCCAAATTAGATGTAATGTACTCCCATTTTCCAAAATGGTGCAAAGAATTGAAATCCCTAATCACTACAAATATCAAGAATTACGACGAAAATTATTTTAACCTCGAGTTACCATGAGCGTAATGGCATCTTTCACCATAGTTACATCGCCCATCTCCTATTTACAACAACCTCATCTTCCACCCTATCGCTCGATCAAGATCACCGCTTTTCCTCCCTCGCCTACCTCAATGATGATGGCATAGCTCTCCTCCGCCCGGCATGTCAACCTTGAGCTTCATAACGGGACGAAGGTGCTCGTGCAAGAAATTACACTTGTCCCCATAAGGACACCTCACCATCAGACATTTACATATTTTCATCCTATGTATCATCCACGATCATCGCCCCAACCACCATCGCCATTGCCCATCTCCTTCCCCTAATCGATTTTGCCCAATTCGGCTGGCTCAGAGATCCTCAACGCCATGAGCAAATATGCACCGCCGCCATTTCGCAAGTTCTTTCCATAAATTTGGCACAAATTCGAAGTTTCAAGAATATTTGACTATCCTTTATTGATGGGAGCATTTGATGATTGATTCTTGGATGCATTGGTTGGAAGGGTTGAAATGTGGTTATTTTTGAAGTTCTTGGTTTTTGACAGTGGAATTGTCTGCATCAAATCGGGATGCAAAGATTTGCTATTGTCGCTGTTCTGAGCCAACCCGAATCGACGGCCAAGATGCTACGGCGACGGTGCCGTTGGTCACGGCATCGTCACTTTCGAGATGTTGCTGTTTTATCTTTGAGGACAATACGTCCAAACCGAGAGCACTATCATGACGTATTTCGCCTTGTGGAAAGAGGCTTCCTCGACTCAACATTAGAATACGGTTTTAGTCCGTTATGTATTTTGATTATGTTTAAAGTGCTTTTGTAGTTTGATCTACCTTCTACATTTATGTCCTTTATTGTAATCGCAGTAAGTTTTGTATCGCATCAGTATGCACCTTCCAATAGTCCATATATAAACATTCATTTTATCGACGGGGTGTGAGCGAGGAAGTTGTCACGCGTTTCGACAAGAAAGAATGTAAGGCATAAACCACCGAGTAACGGAATTTGCCTCTCGTCGAACAAGAACCGTGGATCATGACAGGACCGAAAACCAAGGATGCAACGGAGGATATCCCGACAAAGCGCTCGAGTTCATCATCGCAATGCGGCCTCTCAACCGAATCGGACTACCTGCATTTAGGAAGTCGACGATACCGCAAACGGGGCGAGCTACTTCTCTTTGGTAAGATTAGTGGTACGAGAATGTTCCGCCAATGGTGAGGTCAAGCTACTCAAGGCCGTGGCTCACCAGCCCGCCTCGCCGCCATTGATGCCGCCGGATACAACTTCGTGTTCCACGAGAGTGGTGTTTTCACCGGAGAGTGTGGAACCGCCTCAACCACGCGGTGACCATCGTCGGCTATGGCGAGAGTAGAGAAGGACTCAACATATCGTTGGTGAAGAATTGTGGGAATTCAATGGGTGAGACCGGATATATAAGGATGCTAAGGGACAAAGTGGAACTGAGGAAGGAATTTGTGGCATTGCATGCATGCTACCTGTTGAGGATCCTTTATACCGACGCCGCAACGCTGCTGGCAAAGACCTCCCGTCGACCGACAACTTCCTCGACCGACCACAACAAAGAAACAAGGAAAGAAAATGGAGATACCAAATCGGCTCAAAGCGGCTCCTCCTTCGACGCACACACACAACCGCTGGCCCCCAAAAGGAGTGGCTATCTCGCTCGGCCCGCAATCACGCCCACAAAGGCTAGAGGCGTAGCATATTTCTCTCTTCTCTCACTCACTGTGCAACTCGAATGAGAATGGGAATGGTCAAATATGCTCACCAGACAGCTTTATTTCTAATATGAATGGAGGCGTGAGTTGCTGTTTGTTAATAGGAATGGGAGGCTTCCTTCTTGAAGTCTGCGCCGCTAACTCACAAAGAATTTCTAGGAGGCGCCTAGTTTGCTGCTCTCAATCCCAGAAATTTGGGAATAGGTTTATCTAACTTATAGCTAGGTAAAAGAATGGGCTTGGGCTATTAGTTTTGGATTGTAGGTTTGGGCCAACTTAATAACAATATCCACCTTCGGCCCAACCGTGTTGTGTGCATCGGAGAACAAACCGCACAATCATCCTCACGAGCCCCTCAGAAAATCACGAAGATAGAACAAGGGACAATTTGCTCGACGTGAAACCACAAAGGCTAAACAGGGACTTTGTACAAACATAGTTTGTACGGATCACAAAGATCCAAGGGCAAACTAACCAAAGTCAAAGTTCAAGATCCTTCGACATGAACGAAGCTTCTCACCGCATACACTTAGTACCCATATCGCCAGGATTAAAATCGCAGCACTTTCTCAAGTTTAATTATGCCTTTATCAACAATGTCACGATAAATGAAACCTTACATCAATATGCTTAGTTCTATCATGAAACATGTGGTTCTTACATAATTGAATAGCAGATTGACTATCGAAAAAGCACAACATCTTTATCAAGAAAACTAATTTCGATAGTAGACCTTTTAACCAAATAGCTTCTTTTAAGGCTTCAAGAAGAAGAACATACTCACTTTCAAGAGTTGATAAAGCAACAATAGGTTGTAATTGAGATTTCCAACTTATGCATGATCCACACAAAGTAAACACATAAGAGTGGTGGATTTCTATTATCTCTATCATTAGCATAATTAGAGTCCACAT
The DNA here is from genome assembly GCA_036937905.1 of Salvia rosmarinus. Lineage (NCBI taxonomy): Eukaryota > Viridiplantae > Streptophyta > Magnoliopsida > Lamiales > Lamiaceae > Salvia > Salvia rosmarinus. Next base: position 18,063,048 of record CM072824.1, on the reverse strand, counting down.
AACCAACAAGGTTAACTCTATCAAGACACTTAGAGAAAGTCAAACCAAGATTCATAGAAGATTTCAAGTACCTAAACAACCATTTCAACGCTTCCCAATGCGCATACCGATTGTATATGTAGCGACTTAGACAACTCACAAGATAAGCAATGTCAGCCTAGTACTAATCATAAGATACATCATGCATCCTATAGCATTGAATAAGGCACTTTCTTCACGATATTCATTTCTGTATAGTCTTGGGGACCGATCCTTACTTAACACAAAATGAGAAGCAAGAGGCACATTAGAACACTTAGCATTCGACATAGAGAATTTACTCAAAATATTTTCAACATATGAAATTTGATTAAGCACTAGAGTACCTTTACTCCTATCTCTAACAATATCCATGCCAAGAATTTTATTTGCATCTCCTAAGTCTTTCATCTCAAAGTTATCACTTAGACACTTTTGTACATGCTTGATAATCTTAACACACGGACTAATTAACAACATATCATCCACATATAAGAGCAAAACATAGTACGTAATCACAATCTTTAAAGTAGAGACAATGATCAAATTCACTTCTAGTAAACTTTAAAGATTTCATGATTGATCAAATTTTATGTTCCATTGCCTAGGTGATTGTTTCAAACCATACAAAGCCTTATTAAGAAGACAACATGATTAGGTTTCTTAGATCAACAAAGCCCTGGCCGTCTCACGTAAATAGTTTATCTAAATCACCATGCAGAAAGCAGAGTCACATCCATTTGTTTTAATTCCCAATTAAAGTGAGCAATTAAAGCAAGATCATTCTTATAGTGGTAAACTTCACAACAGAGCAAAATTTCATTGTAGTCACCCCTCTTTTGAGTAAATCCCTTACCACTAACCTAGCCTTTATAATCTAATAGAATCTAGTTCTTCTTCGCTTTAAAAAGCCATTTGCAATCAATAATAGAGCAATTTTTAGGTTCAGTACAAGAATCCAAGTCACATCGATCAAGGAGTTCATCTCCTTTGCATAGCTTCCAACCACTTATTAGCATTCACAGATTTTAATGCTTCGATATGTATTATGAGCATTACTATCTGTGGATTCAAACACATCAAGGCAAGCAAACACAACTCAAAGTCATTATACTTAGTAGCATTTTAGTTGTCCTCCCACCTCTATCCCTAGTAAGTTGATAATCATGCATATCATCATTTTCAATAACATCATCATGCGATCATCTTCATGCATATCATCACCAAGAGCATTATCGGCAGGTTTCCATGCACATTTTCATCAATAACAGCACATTTTCATCAACAACATGCTCATTATCACTTTCGCACTCAAATAATTAGAACCATCAAAATGAATCAAAGGAGGAATTGCTCCACCTCACTTTGAGTCGTGTCGAGATGTAATCACAGACAAGCAAGGAAAATCATATTCATTAAAGATCACATCCCTACTAACTACGGCTTTGAAGCGCACTCATTTCTATCCCATACCCTATACCCTTTAACACCTTCGTGGTATCCTAAAAACACATTTTTAGATCTAGGTTCCAATTTATCACCCTTTATGCATAAAAGAAAGACAAACCAAACACACGAGATTACAAAATCAACAGCTTACCACGTAAAACACTTTCGTGACACTCGCCTTCAATGGCACAGAGGAGACCTATTTATTAAATAAGCACAGTATGTATAGCTTCCCCAAAAGTTCTTAGAAAGCCCACAAGATGCCAACATGCTTCTTACCCTTTCTAACAAAGTCCTATTTATATGCTCACTATCCCATTCTCGCAGGCGTGTATGGCACGCTCTATGTCTCTTAATACCGTATAAAGAGCACAAATCATCGTCGAGTATTACAAAACTCAAGACCATTATCGCCTCAAACCTTAATCTTCTTTCCGCTTGGTTTTCAATTGAGTTTTCCAAGTTTTAAACTTATCAAAACATCGACTTATTCTTAAGCAGTAAAAATCCAAACTTTTCTCGAGTAATCATCAATCACGACAGAAATACCTATTCCCACCATAAGTGGGCACACTAGCAGACCCCACACATCAAGATGCAAATACTCAAGAATATCGTAACACATAGTCTTATTTTTCAAAGAAGACATAGAAAAGAGACTCTATGTTGTTTGCCTAAAACACACGACTCACGTAAAGGCATGCTCGACAACTTATCATCACCAAACGCACCATTCTTATGCAAGATTTCTAGACCTCTATTGCTCATACGCCCTAAACGCTTATGCCAAAGCACGCCTTATCTTCTCGATAACATTCACGAGATCAGATCATCAATGACAAAGATTAGCAAGGCAAATATACAAGTTATGGCGTTTTGACCTTAAACACAACAAGGGAGCCTTTCAATATTTTCATTTGCCCCCTTCCCCATCTACCTTCTAACCCATCATCTTCCAAAGCAGCACAAGACAACAAATTATAACGAAGAGCATGCACATGACGCACATTCTTCAAGGTATAAACATGACCAGAATCAAACTTAAGACAAACATCACCAATACCAAGCACGAGACATTTCTTCTCATCAGCTAATGACACAAAACCATCACTAACATCTTTATAGTTTGAAAACATGTTCTTAAACGGAGACATATGGAAAGTGCAACCAGAATCAACTAGCCATTCATTTTCACATAGAACAGAGGAATGCATAGAATTCACAGAAAACACCATAAATAAATCTTCCATAATTTCACCATTTGTCACAACATTAGCATGCTCTTTCTTCTTAGGGTGTGGACACTCTTTGATAAAGTGACCAACTTCACCACGCTTAGACTTAGACCTACCCTCAGCCTGCACTTAGACCTATTCTTACCACGAAACGCTTTTTTCCCTCGATTCATCATTACTAGCATGCTTGTGATTATTAAACTTATGTTGAGTTCGTCTCTCACACGCATAACCTCACCAGACGATTTTCCACCCTTATTGTGTCTTAAATCTAATTTTTGCTTTTTAACCCATTCACAACAAGATCAAGACTCACATTATCTCTTCCATACTTAATGGCGATTTACGCCACCGTAAGAATCGTATAGCATTTATAAGCACAATAGGAGATAATCATCAATGTGTTTATCACCACCGCTTTAATATCTTGTATTAACTTAGTAAACACATCTAGGTTCTCATCTATCTCTTTAAACAAATCAAGTTTAAATCGAAAGAAACTTTCAAGCAAAACATTGTTGAAGGAAGGGACGTTTCAGTATATAGTTCTTCAAGTTTTTTCCACAATTCCTTAGCAGAATCTAGCATACCAACTTTTCTTAACACATTGTCAGACAAATTAAGAATAATGGTAGAGCATGCAAGTTAATTCATTTCATCATGTTTATCACTTTCCACATAATTTTGAGTGATAGCACGAAAAACTTTCTGTTGAACTAATACACACTTTATTTTCTATTTCCATATACTAAAATCCGATTTTCCATTAAAAGGAGACATACCGTATGCGCTAGTAGCCATCAGACAAAGCAAAGATTCAACAAATGAATAAGGCAATGAAATAAAAACTAACACAAGAACACGGCAAGAAACGGATTAAAACACCACACAAATCACGTAGCAAAACGCAGTTGGTAAACAAAGAACAAATGCCAAAGCCTATATCGCGCTATCGGCGCTTTTCACTAATTTAAATACAACCTATGTTGCGCCACCGGTAGTCTCTAGGAATTTAAATTACGTAGATTAAGCCAATTTACTCAGAGCAAAGGCCTAAGATCGAGGCACCATATACCGCGGGCGATCCGAATCGCCGATTAACGCTGTCGCGACAACGAGACGAACCTCGCCCGATACCACCGCTTGAGGATCCTTACTGACCCGACGTCGCCAACGCGCCTCCCAGCAGACTCCCGCCGACCCGACAACTTCCTCGACCGCACACAACAAAGAAACAAGGAAAGATAAAATGGAGATACCAAATCGGCCAAAGTGCGGCTCCTCCTTCGACGCACACACACAACCGCGGCTCCACCAAAAGGAGTGGCTATCTCGTCGACTCCGCAATCACAGCCACAAAGGCTAGAGGCAGCAGCTATTTCTCTCTTCTCTCTCACTCACAAGCAACTCTCGAATGAGAATGGGAATGGTCAAATATGCTCACCAGATTAAAATTTATTTCTAATATGAATGGAGGCGTGAGTTGCTGTTTGTTAATAGGAACGGGAGGCTTCCTTCGAAGTCTCATACCGCTAACTCACAAAGAATTACTAGAGGCTTTAGTTTGTCGCTTCAATCCCGTAAATTTGGGAATAGGTTTATCTAACTTATAGCTAGGTAAAAGAACGGCTTGGGCTATTAGTTTTTGGCTTACTTAATAACACTACTCACCCAACCGCTTAATTAGAATTAGATATTATTCTACCAAAATCTGAATATTTATGTCGCTTTCAAAAATGCTTCTTAAGTTATTTCAACTTTATTCACCTATATCAGGTTATCAGATTTGTATGAATGCTTCCTTTCTTCCAGCTATCGCATGTAACATAATAGAAGAAATATTATAGTACTCATCGAGTCAATTGTCAAATTTCATGAAAAACAATTATTTCATTTTACTATCATATTTAGAGAATTTAACAATTAAGTTTTTATTTATTTATTATTATTAAGGATTCAAAGAGACGGTGAAAGTATGGAAGGAATTTTAGGTAGATTTTAGCTCATTCTCTCCTTGTTGGTGAAAGGTCTTGGCTCAGATCGTCGAGCTACCACAGAATATCTGATTGATCTCTTCGTTAGCTTCCATTTGATATTCTCTTTGTTCTCCATTTCCAATGATCAAGTAGCAAAGGCGGTCATGCGAGAAGGTGGGGAAAAAGTAGCAATGAGGCAACTTTTCTTGGTGCGAAACTGCGTTTGTAGTGGCTATGATTCTCCTCGTCGATTGAACGAGAAAATCTTAAATCTGTTAAAGCCAAAGAGACAATCTGTTAGAGAAAATCAACGAACAAAGTATTCATGAGTCAATATCACGCTGAAATTTGAATTATATAATCAAGAAACTATAGTTAGCAGACCACAATCTAATAAAACTTCCACTTAAACCACCCAAATTAGATGTAATGTACTCCCATTTTCCAAAATGGTGCAAAGAATTGAAATCCCTAATCACTACAAATATCAAGAATTACGGCAAAATTATTTTAACCTCGAGTTACCATGAGCGTAATGGCATCTTTCACCATAGTTACACCGCCCATCACCTATTTACTACAACCCTCATCTTCCACCCTATCGCCTCGATCAAGATCACCGCTTCCTCCTCCTCGCCTGCTACCTCAATGATGATGGCATAGCTCTCCGCTCGGCATGTCAACCTTGAGCTTCGTTAATCTGGGACGGTTGTTCGTGCAAGAAATTACACTTGTCCCCATAAGGACACTCCTCACCATCAGATTACTTCATATTTTCATCCTATGTATCATCCACGATCATCGCCTAACCACCATCGCCATTGCCCATCTCCTTCCCCAATCGATTTTGCCCAATTCGAAGGTGGCTCTCGTAGATCCTCAACGCCATGAGAAAATATGCACCGCTTGCCATTTCGCAAGTTCTTCCATAAATTTGTGATAGGATACGCCCAACCGCTAGCCCAAGCATCGTGCCCAATATAAACGGGCCCCACATTAAGCTCGGCCCAAGAAGACTCTCGACCAACTACAACTCTAATCGCAATTGGAGACGAGAAGATTGGATGCATATCTAAAAGAATCCTTATGAGAAGACTTTGTAGTAGAGTCAAACTCTATTTCAATCGAGTCAAACTCTATTCAATCGTAGTCAAACTCAATTCAATCGAGTGGAACTCAACTTGATGGTATATAAATGAGGCTAGAATAGAAGAGAAATGGAGGACACTCGGATCATCTACGATCATCTACACTTTGTAATCACCTCAATACATATACTCTCGCCTGCCCGACGAGATCTAATTCAAAGATCGAACCACGAAATCCTTCGTGTTCATAGTGCATTTATTTCCTAACAAAATTAAGATCGATCACCGGCGCCGCCCTGTGGAAACGAAATTGTGTTTTCGATCAACCTTTGTTTACGTGGAATCAATCACGACGATGAATACAAGAAGTCTTACATCCAGAGCCGCCGCAACAACAAAGAATAACGGCGGCAAGTCGCACGAGCTCGGCTTGGGAAAAGCCCTCGCCGAGATACGACCCGGCGGCATGTCCAAAGTCTCAACGAGCAAGGTCATCCCATCCCGCATGAAGAAGAAGAGTACAGAGTGAGGGTCGAATAAAGAACCGAGAGGAACCCCTAGCACCATAGTTAAACCCGGACGGCGCTAAAGGGTTCTCGAAAAGAACAAGGAGAGCTTCCTCCAAGACTTTAGCCGAGAACAAGTTCGGCATCATCACGGAAACAAGGATGCCAAGCCTCATCAAAACATGAAGCGCACAATGAGGTGAATCCTCCACCTCCTGGATGATAGCTCATGTGCGAACAATACCGACACGAGTCGGTTTCCAAACACAACGCATGAGGATGAGCAGCGTGGGCGGTCGTCATGATCATCGCGAGGTCGACCCTCACAATTACAATGAGTCCGACCGACGACCTCACCTCGCTCTCCGGAGGCGGGTTCGACGGACACGGAGGATCATTACCCTTTCTCCAATGAGATACTCGACACCCTCTCCCGATAAGTACCGGGTGCCAAGTATAACCCCTCACGACGATCATGAGATCCACAAACTTCCTCTCTCGCCCAAGACAACATGATCAATCAACGCCTCAACACCATCCACATGTGCAAGTTGTTCTCGAGCTACCGACGACAACGCCTCACGGTGGTTCGACTGCCTACCTCCCGCAAAGATCGATCTTACCAAGATCTAATGGAAGCCTTCATCGAAGGTTCTTCCAAAAGCCGAGTCCAAGACCATATCGCTCATCTCTCACCGTAAGGCAAGGCCGAGGCGAGTCCATCAACGACTTCATGACGAGGTTCAATAAGGAAAGCCTAAAAGTCGAGGATGTAGACGACCTCCTCATTATCTCGGCTTTCCAAAACGGCATCTTACCCGGGCCCTATACAAGGAGATCGTTATACGAGCTCAGACTACGCCGAGCTATGGCGATAGCGATCGGTTCGCCAAGGCGCACGCGCCAACAGAGAAAGCGTGAAGTCGACAAGGCGGAACCCTCTCGACGTAAAAGAATAAAGAGGATGATCGAGGAAACCGAGGCAAGAATCCCGGCTGTAAATCGAGAGAGAGAGACCGCCTCATATTAGAAGCTCAGACAAAGTAGCTTCAGATTATAACCGGCCGTACAAACCCGACAATTCCAAGTAGGCGACCTCGCACTTCCGAGTTGAGGTACTTTTCTTTGTTACGCCGCTCATTAATAAAATCTTTTCTTTACGCATTGAGTCGAGTCTCAGATATTTCATTTGTCACTTATGCATACCGCATCTCCCCAATATGCTATACCTCTTCTGAGGATCTAACTATACCCCTACTTGAGGATGAACTATACCCTCTCTGAGGATCTAACTATACCTCCAGGAGGACTAAAAAAGGAATCTATACCTTCGCTTATTCCGAGGAAGAGGACCACCCCTAGCAATATTTCTCGCCAAAAAGAACCTATACCTTCGCTTATTTCGAGGAAGATGGACCACCCCTAGTAATATTTCTTGCCAAAAAGGAACCTATACCTTCGCTTATTTCGAGGAAGAGGGACCACCCCTAGCAATATTTCTCGCCAATAAGGAACCCATACCTTCGCTATTACGATGACGAACTCTAAACGCTGCTGGTGGGACCACCCTAATATAAACTCGCCAAATAAGGAACCTATACCTCCGCTTATTTCGGGAAGAGGACCACCCCTAGCGATAAAACTTGCCAAAACAGAACTTATACCTCCGCTCATTTTCGGGAAGAGGACCACCCCTAGAATACTTCTCACAAAAAGGAACCTATACCTTCATTTATTTCGATAAGAGGACCGCCCTAGCAATATTTCTCGCAAATAAGAACCCATACCTCGCTTATTACGAGGACTAACACTAAACGCGTGAGGGGACCACCCCTAGCGATAAAACTTACCAAATAAGCGAACCTATACCTCCGCTTAGTTCGGGAAGAGGACCACCCCTAGCGATAAAACTTGCAAAACAGAACTTATACCTCCGCTCATTTCGGGAAGAGGACCACCCTAGCAATACTTCTTGCGAAAAAGGAACCCTACCTTCATTTATTTCGAGGATGAATACCTTTATACGAGGACTAACCACCTTCATTTATTTCGAGGACTAATTACCTTCGCTTAATACGAGCGACGAACTACCTTCGCTTATTTCGAGGATGAATTAGCTTCGTTTGTCACGAGGTCGACCTCGCCGCCACCTCTTCGCCTCACCGGCCTCCAACGGCCGACCTCGGCCTGCCGCCTGACTCAGGCAGCCCGCCGCCCGCCTCGGCCCGGCCGCCTCCCTCTCGGCCTTCCACAGCCCACGGCCTTCCACCGCCCTCACCGGCCGCGCGCCCGCCTCCGCAGGCCGACTTGCCTCGGCATTCGTCGCCTCCACTCGGCCTTCCGCAGCCGACCTCGACATCGTCGCCCCCGGCCTTCCCAGCCGACCTCAAGATCTCGCCGCCTCCGCCTCACCTCCTCGGCCTCCGCAGTCGACCGCCCGCCTCGCCACCTCACCTCACGCCTCCGCCGCCGAGCCTCGCCTCCTTCTTCACCGCATCCCAAGCCTTCGCCCGGCACGGTTACATATCGACTTGCAAGGCGACCGATCGAGACTTCACCCACCAGAGCCGAGCGACATTCGACTTCCGCGAACGCCAGCCAAGGCGAAGCTACAACATGTGACTTCGCATAACGCCGGCAGCGCGAAGCCAAGTAAAATGCGACTTGCAAGGCGGTTGCGACGATGACTCGTGCATAACGCCACCAAGCAAGGTGAAGCCAAGTAAATGCAACTTCGCAAGGGCTGGCTGTTGTCGACGACGATGACATAATGCCCGACAGTGAAGCCAAGTAAAATGCGACTTGGCAAGGTAAAGACCAGCGACGATGACTTCTGCATAACGCCCGACAGTGAAGCCAGCAAATGCGACTTGCATAACGCCCCACAGTGAAGAAGAACATACGACTTCGCAACACCTCGCGAGTCGGGTTGCGTTATTATAACTCGCGTAACGCCCAGCAAGACGGGTTGGCGACATAACTCGGCGTAACGCCTCAAGAAGACGAAGCCAAGCGACATTCAACTTGGCAGATCAGACGCTCTTCACCGCCAGATCACGAATTCCATGGCGGCGTCCAACCACCGCCCTCCATCACGACCTCACTTCTACGCTTTTTTTGGTGGGGATATGATAGATACGACCCAACCGCTAGCCCAAGATCGTGCCCAATATAAATGGGCCCCGACATTAAGCTCGGCCCATGTGAGTTCGGCCCAAGAAGACTCTCACCAACTACAACTCTAATCGCAATCGAGACGAGAAGATCTGATGCATATCTAAAAGAATCCTTATGAGAGAAGGCTTTGTAGTAGAGTCAAACTCTATTCAATCGAGTCAAACTCACTTTGAATCGAGTGGAACTCAACTTGATGGTATATAAATGAGGCTAGAATAGAAGAGAAAGTGAGACACTCGATCATCTACGATCATCTACACTCTTTGTAATCGCCTCAATACACATACTCTCTCCGCCCCGTAGACGAGATCTAATTCAAAGATCGAACCACGAAATCCTTCATGTTCATAGTGCATTTATTTCCCTAACAAAATTAAGATCGATCACCAGCCCAATATAAACGGGCCCCGACATTGCTCGGCCCATGTGAGTTCGGCCCAAGAAGACTCCTCGACCAACTACAACCTAATCGCAATCGAGACGTAGAAGATTCGGATGCATATCTAAAAGAATCCTTATGAGAGAAGACTTTGTAGTAGAGTCAAACTCTATTCAATCGAGTCAAACTCAATTTGAATCTGAGGAACTCAACTGACGGTATATAAATAGAGGCTAGAATAGAAGAGAAAGGGAGAACACTCAGATCATCTATGATCATCTACATTCTTTGTAATCGCTCTCAATACACATACTCTCTCTCTTGCTCCGTAGACGTAGATCTAATTCAAAAATCGAACCACGTAAATCCTTCGTGTTCATAGTGCATTTATTTCCCTAACAAAATTAAGATCGATCAATTTGGCACAAATTCGAGTTTTGAAGAATATTTGACTATCCTTTGTTGACGGGCGATTTGTTTGATTGATTCTCGATGCATTGGTTGGAACGTGAAATGTGGTTGTTTTTCTAAGTTCTCGGTTTTTTCGACAGTGGAATTGTCTGATCAACGGACGCAAGATTTGTCGTTGTCGTTGTTCTGAGCCGACCCAAAATGACGGCCAATATGCGGCGACGGTGTCGCTGGAATACGGCATTGATTTGAATGGATTTTGTGGTTGCGATGATCCGTAAACTCATTCTCGCTTACTTCCTATGATCTCAATCAGATCAAATCATGCTCATTTCAATGATTTCGGAGATAATCAAGATTCATTTTTTGTTCCTCAAACAAATCAAATCCAAATTACAAGAAAATCTGATTTTACCTCTCTGGGATCTATCTTGATCTTTAATTCATCATACATTGATAATGTACCTATCATGCATCTATATAATTAATTGCAACATGTAGGTGTTTACCTACGAATATCTGTGAAATAAGATCAATGGCAGACTCCAGCTTTGATTTTCCGATCAGATTTGAGATACCTATTCTCTAATGCCGAGTGAGAGCAATCTATGGAGAATACTGCAAAATTCCGCCTTTCTTTCAGATTATGAGATTTTTGAAAATCTCAAGAAAAGAATAAGATTACATCCGATTTTCTCTCGCTTTGTATTTATAATGCATTCCTAGAAAACTATTTAGATAGATCCCGCATATCTAATAACATAATCATATTTTTTAGCCCGAGAAAACCTGGCCTAAAAAGTTCGCCTGAAAACCCCTGACCTATCGGCCGGACAAAAAGGCTCGGGTTTCGGACTAAAAAGCTCACTAATATTCTATTAAATATACATATTTTAATATTATTAAATATACATATCTATAATTTTAATAATATTAATTATATTTATATAATTATTTATTTTTATAGTAATAATTTTCTTATTAATTCATATATTGGTCTGGAAAATAATTTTTTTTGAATTGCATCACGTTGAAATTCTATAAAATAATAATAATCACATGAATCATTCAAAAATAATTCCTAAGAGAAATGATCTCCAAAAATATATAGACTGATGATTAATAACTTTGTAGTATGTAAAACTATTTTGAATCCTTGATCTTAAATATATACTATATAATTAATTTATTTTTCTATTATTTTAGGCATATAAGTGGGATTGATGTTTAATAATATCATTTATCTTTAATTTATAATTATCGATTTTTCTCCTTAAATTAAAGAATTAAAATTATATCAGACACGATATCATTGCATGAATACCTAAATATGTCAAGATGTACGAGAAACATTATCGTAAGAATAAGTAATCTCAATATGTTCTTATCATTGGTTCTTTGTTTGCTAAGGAGTTATGAAATTTTAATTATGTATTTAAGTTATTTATTTTTTAAAATTTAAAATATTAATAAAATTAAAAATAATCTAAAAGCCATCCAACCCGAAAGCCCGCCTGGGTTGGTTTGGGCTTCATATTTTAGGCCCAAAATTTTTGAGAAGGCCCGCCCTACTAAAAAATGTTAGCCCGCCTGGTCGGCCTCGGCCCGCTACTTTGTCACTATACTTATCCCCATAGGACATTCCTCACCATTGTAATACTTACTTATCTTCATCCTATGTATCACCACGATCATCGCCCCAATCAAGAGCAGCAAAATACGAAATCGAATATCCGAACTAAATCAAAATTTAAAATTCGGCTTGAATTTTTTGAATTCTGATCGAATCGGATAGAAATTTTTCAAAATCTCGATTTTCGGACGGATTGAAATTTTAAACCAAAATCCAATTATATATAATTTATGTATAAAAATAATGTTTTATTTAAATATTTTAAATTTAATATAAATATATATTAGAATTAACAAAAATTGTTTCTGGATTTTCGCTTTTTTCATAATTTTAGATTTTTCGGTTCGGTTCGGATTTTTTATAAAAAATTCGGATTTTTCGAATCGGATTTTTTCCCTCTCAAAATTCGGATTTTTGCATCGGTTCGGATTAGACAAAAATCCGAACCAAAATCCGAATGCTTACCCCTACCACCACCGACATTGCCCATCTCCTTCTCCCTAATCAATTCTTGCCAGGCTCTCGCAGATCCTCAACGCCATGACCAAATGTGCACTGCTCACCATTTCTGCAAGTTCCTTCCATAAATTTGGCACAAATTCAAGTTTTCTAGAATATGTGACTGGTCCCTTTGTTGATGGGAGCGTTTGTTTGATTGATTCTTGATGCATTGGTTGGAATGGTGTGAAATGTGGTGGTTTTTCAGAAGTTCTTGGTTTTTTGACTGGTGGAATTGCTGCATCAAATCGATGCAGCATTTGTTGTTGCTGCTGCTCGAGTCGACCTAGAACGGCGGCCAATATGCGGTGGCGACGTCGCTGGAATACGGTGGTGATTTGAATGGATTTGGCGGTTATGCGAGGATTTGGAAAACTCATCCTGCTTACTTCCGATGATCTCAGTTGCATCAAATCATACCCTTTCAATGATTTCTGGAAAGAAGATAATCAAGATTCATTTTTTGTAAATTCACATTAAAAACAAGAAGATTTCAAACTAACAACAAAACAAAATGAAGATTATGAAAATTCAATGGGAAAATGTAATATCAAGGAATAGTAAAAAACGCCAGAAAAGAATTGATTGAATCGAATAACAATTGGGAGAATATCGAAAACTGAAAAGGAAAATGAAATCAATTAACAAGAAATAATAATCGATAATCGAAACTTAGTAAAAGCAAAAAAAGAAATACAAACCTGATCGAATAAATTTCCATATTCAAAATCTCACAGGTTGGTGTGTATAGAAAACTTTGATTTGAGAAAATAATAATAATAATAATAATAATAATAATAATAATAATAATAATAATAATAATAATAATAATAATAATAATAATAATAATAATAGTAGTAGTAGTAGTAGTAGTAGTAGTAGTAGTAGTAGTAGTAATAATTATAATAATTATTATTATATAAATAATAAATGAAAAGAGTGACATATATACAAAAGACATGGAAGGGCGCGCCTCAAAACCTAAATCAAGAGATAAAAGAAAATTACTTGAATTTTAGTAGGAGATTGAAACACAAAACCCTAAGATGGCTAAAACCCCACAACAGTTTCCTAGCATTAACCTTTACTTGCGAGATGATAAAAAGATATTAATCTTCTAATAATTAAGGATAATGATTTTTTAATACATTATATATCTACATAATACTCCTAAAATATAAATTGAATTGGGTCGAATTTTGTAAACCGGTTCATTCATTAATATTTTAATTCTATGACTAATCCTCCCTCCCCTCCCCTCCCCTCCCCACATATTAATAAGGAAAATAAATTATGGATTCATTTCTTAATAATAGGCACTATTCCTTGAAAATAATTACTAGCTAATCGTGTATCAACTTTCAAGGATTTTTTTCAATTTTTATTTCCATTATTCAAGGATTTCATCATTCGTTAATTTTAATTTTCATGCACTGAACATAATTTGAATTTAACATATTGGAGGGTGCTGATTCCATCCTTGTTGTTAATAGTTCCAACTAAAGAAATTGGGATTTTTTTTTACTATTAATCATGTTTTATTTTTATTTCTTCTTTTTCTCTTATTTCTGTTTTTTTAATAATTGGACAATATGATTCATAATAAAATATGCAATATGCATCTTATATTAAAGATTGTGATAAGATCTTTAATTTGATACATGATTTGTAAAAAGCGAATTTAAAATATAAAGTCATGATCGTTTAAAGTTTGATATTGATTCAAAAATAAAAATATTTTTTAATTTTCTTTTATAATCCAATTGTTATTGTTTGAGTGATATTTCTCTTTTAATTTATTAAGACTAGTTTAATTTTAAGATTATTAAATTATACTCATTCTGTCGGTCGAACATAGCTCATTGTTTTTCGACATGTTTATTTAGGAGAATTGTCGAATTTATTAAGGAGAATGGTATGAAGTTGTTAAAATGATAAAAAGTAAGTATGATCGGATAATTATTTCTTAAAAAGAAAATGAGTCAAGTGGGATGGGACAACTTGAAAAGGAATATTGGCCAAGTTTGGTGGAACAAATGGAGTATATATTATTTAAATAAAACAAATTTAATTTTAAAATATTACAAATAAATTGATGTGTCCCTCTGGGTATGTTCTAATGTAGAGGAAATGGGAAATACACCAGTTAGGCAAATTTAGAACTTTTTCTTTTACACAATACTTGATTGGCTATTGGATGTAACTGGTCGGGTAACTAGTAGTTAATCTTGATTCAAGATATCGTCATTTTAGACAAATGGTGTCTTGTATTGAGTGATATAAGTTAGCAAACCAACTGACTGCTGAGGCAACAGGTCAGTTGGACTGATAACTAAAGTATGTGTGGAATGTGGTGGTTACTGTATTTGTTTTACTGAAAACATAAACCGGCTTAAAACACCTAGTTGAATATTGCTTAGTTAGTTTTCAATTTATCTCTTCAGTATCAAAACTGATACTGATAGAGTGCTTTAAATCGATGTGTGATGGTGATGATAGTTCAATAATATGTAATGTAAAATATGATATAGAATGTAAAGAACCTGTAAGTAAATTACATTTTGAGTTTTACGTGGCCTGAGAGATGAGCTCCTACGCTCACGGACTAATTATGCGTAGTCAATTACTAACTTTAGATTTGGTCTTATTTACTGTGCAAGAGTAAACATAGATACATAGTTAACTTTATGGTATCCCGCCTAGCTACCTCATGCTCCTCCTACACTTGCAGGTGTTAGAAAACCCATGATCGCCACGGGTGCAATGACCTAATCCTCTTACTTATAAGTGCAAGATAACTAAGCTTTCAGCATCTGACATTTCGTTGCCTACTTGCCCAAACTTCTACTTAAACATGATTGTTTTCGTAGAGGGTTTTTTCCATCTAAAATCTAAGTTGTCACAAGCGACAAACTCAATATGTCTATGCTTAAGATATACAAAATGTAGTGTCCTAAATTTAAAGGAAGTGTATCATGAAACCTTGAGCTGATAATTATATGTGAGCTCTAAAGGTTTACTGATAGCACTTTCTTCGAAATCATTGTTTGATAGACTTGAGCTTTGAGCTTTTAATGCTTTAGACAATAAGAATATGCAGATTTAGGTAACCTTCAAAAGTCGATTTTTATGCGTTTATAGAGAAGACGATAGATAGGTATGTTGGATGAAGCACCAATCATGTCCTTCTAATGTCATTTGAATTCTTCCGGTTTGAATCCTCGTACGTCGTTATCAGGTTTCACATCATAATACATTGTAGCTCTATAATTCGGAAAGATCTTCTGGCATGTCAGGATCTTCTACAGATATACTACGACACGTAGCAAGTCAAACACTTAAGGCTTAAATATTTTTGTTTTTCTCCAGTTGAGTCGACTTCGTGCTTTGTCAAGACGTTGACTTTAGGTCACGCTACTGAGACCGCTCGTCTTTTATCAACATGTTAGACTCTTGTCTTTTGTCGGTTTGAGAACATGAGTCAGTTTGATGCTTTTAGTTTAACGTAGAAATAGTCAGCTTTAACTTTTCATCAACCAACTTTGACTTTGCTTTCACCACTTTGACTACTTGTCACCAACTTTGACAATAGATCGAAACTTTGACTTTCAATCACCAACTTCACTCGGCACCAGCTTTAACTTTTCGAATGGACAACACCGTCAGATGACACTTAGTCATATTCGATGCCTTTGCATCCAAGAAACCTCAGTCTTCGCCTCGATCTTCATCATCGACGTTAGTCTTCGCCTTCAACTTTACTCCGGAGCTTTGTTCATCAAGATTGGTATACTTGGTCTTGAGACATCAGTTAGCGACTTCGCCTTGATTTAATACGTGATCCTTCGCTAAGCTTCTATCGATTGCGCTGACCGGCTTTAGTCTCGCTTGAACTCTCCAGCCTGGGTCCGTCCAACGTGGTAGTTCTCCACTAAAACCCGTACCAAAACACCTAATTTCGAACAAGTGAGCAACATTAGTTACATCGTGAGCAAACATCGAGTTTTTGGGATCTAATCAAAACATACGCTTAAGATAGAATTATTTCCATCGATTTAGGAATTTTCCCAACATATATAATATATGCAATACGCATACGATACCCGATAAGGCGTGCATGATACCTCAATGGCAAAGGCGACAACGAAGATTGTTGGCACCAGCGCCTAACGCACGACACCCAACTATGAAATCATAAATTATTGATAATTAATATAAATTGATACTAAAAATTGTGTAATGCATCACTGTAATAGTGTGGATAGTGTTACATGGTGACACCATTGTTCACTTATTTCATAATAGTTTAGTATGGTATACAAATTATAAGATATTAGTTAAATTGATGTTACAAAAAATAGAAAACAAAATAAAATTTGATAGAAACAATTATAAATGTGACAATAATGTCACACGTTGATCACGTTATTTGATTATTTATAAAAATATTGTAGTATAAAAGTTATAAAATATTAGTGAAATTAATGCTAAAAATTAGAAAATTGAAAGAAACAACTATAATTGTGAGAGTGTCATATGTTGACCAAATTATTAGATTATTTCATAAAAATATACTGTAGTATAAAAAATTATAAGATATCAATAAACTTGATGCTAAAATAGAAAATTGAAAGAAACTACTATAATCCTGGGAATAGTGTCGCACATTGATCACATTATTGATTATTTATAAGATTGTTTTGAATGGTCTTTTTCACTAGTTTAAATTAATACTCACATGTCCCACCCAAGATGGTCTGTATTCTTTTTGAGCTGTCCCACCCAAGATGGTCTGTATACTTTTTGAGCCATCCAAGATGGCCTGTTTCATTTTTATGAAATAATTATCTCTTCAAAAGTCGTGGAACATACCTATTTTTTTTATCACTTTAATCATTTTATACTCTTCCCCTAAATAACCGTGTTTTAACAAAAATATGTCATCTTGGGTGGGACGGAGGGAGTAATTATTAATGCATTTAAAATTATTGAATGAATTACAAAAATTGAAATTAGAATAATAAAATTGAAAGAAACTACCATAATCGTGCAAATATATCATATATGAAAATCCTAGATCTTTAAAACTTAAACCCTAAACTATAATAATAATAATAATAATAATAATAATAATAATAATAATAATAATAATAATAATAATAATAATAATAATAATAATATTATTATTATTATTATTATTATATGTAAAATTTGAATAATTATATCTACATATCTATAATTATGTTAATAGTATTACACAATGACCATATTTATGAAACTTTATCATGTTTTCATTATAATCATTTATTTTCAAATATATCAATTAAAAAGTTGCTATGCATGTTCTTATTTCGATTAATTAATTATTTAATAATATCATTGAGCTTCCTATTAACTTTGTTGAATACTTAAATATTCATTCAAGATCAAAATAATTAAACATAAGAGCAAATACACAAGAAAGTATAAAACCAATTTTGTTTGCAATAGTCATTGTTATATAAAGTTGCAAAGGATTATGGTTTTGGAGGAAAGGTCTTAGGTTCGAATCTTGCCGAATCTCAACTCTATTTTTTTACTTAATTGAAGGTAATTTTGAAATAATTAATGTATCTTTCTCACATTTTCGAAAACTAAGGGATTCTAATATACCACATTTTGAAAACTAAGGAATTCATATATATTTATTCCTAAATTAATGATGAGGTTAAATATGTAAATTATAAATTTAAATAAATGACTTAATTATAACAGTTTGGATTTATTGGGAAATAATTAAAAGAACCCTTATTATGTACATCCATAATATATAAATTTAGCAATACTCATACTTTAATAGGTAGGGTGACAATTCAACAAGACGTCGGATCGTTATCGTGTCGACAATGATAACGATTACCTAACGATATGATAAGGCGCCAAACACGAACACGAATTCGCTAGGATCCGTCCGACACGAAAATGAACACGACACGAAATATAATCGACACCGACACGACTTTTTCGAGTCGACACGACACGATACGACAAGACACGATAAATTCAAATTAAAATTAGAAAATAAATTAATAAAAATAAAATTATAATTAAATTAATATTAAATATTTATAAATATTATCGAATTATACGAAAACGACACGATCCGACACGAACACGAATGCAACACGAAAATTATCGTGTTACACGAACACGGCACGGATCCGATACGAACACGACACGAAATTATCGTATCCTTATCGTGTCGACACGATAAGGACACGAACACGATAAATTTGAACACTAACTCATTAATTTCGTGCGTGTTAGGTGTGCTGTCGAATTGTCAACCCTAGATAGGGATATGTTGGAATAGTGGGCCCACATGACAAAATCCGAACTGTCTGAATTTGGATAGGAAAATCTTATGATTTTTTTCCATGAATTTATTTATGGAATAATATATTTATATGTTATTCTTTTTATTTCATATTGTACTATAGAATTGTGATATATTTCAAGCTGAAACTATATTGACGTTTAAATGAAAATGTATGTTTTAATTTCGGAGGGTCTTTTCAATTCCGACAATACCGTACATTCATTAAGACCACATTTCCTAAAAAAAATGACCACATTAAAAATCCACAAATCTCACTGTCATAAGACGAAGAGAAAAAAAGTAAAAAATTGATAATTTTGGTCAATTAATTAGTCCAAAAACAGCAAAATCCAAAATCACATCGATTTGGGTCCTCAAAACGGATTTGGGTCCTCAAAACTAGGGATGAGCAAAAAATCCGAAAATCGAATATCCGATCCGAACCAAACCAAAATTTAAAATTCGGTTCGGATTTTTTGGATTTTAGGATCGGATCGGATTGAAATTTTTCAAATTTTCGGATTTTCGGATCGGATTGGATTTCTTAAACCGAAAAAATCCAAAAATCCGAATAATATATAATTTATATATAAAAATAATATTTTATTTAAATATGTTTAAATTTAATATAAATAAATATAAGAATTAACAAAAAATGGTTTCGGATTTTCGGTTTTTTCATAATTTCGGATTTTTCGGTTCGGTTCGGATTTTTTTATAAAAAATATTTCGGATTTTCTGATATTCGGTTCGGATCGGATTTTTCTTTCACAAAATTGATTTTGGATCGGTTCGGATTAGCAAAATCCGAACCGAAATCGAATGCTCACCCCTACTCAAAACGGGTCATTTATAATTGGGCCAATAGCTAAATATCATGCTTCACAAAAGCCCCAAACCATATTCTCGCTCGTGCCACGAAGTTTTAGCGGTTAATCTCGAATCTCCTTCATAGTTAATGCTACGTAAGCACCGACGCACGCCTCTAACCCTGCGTGCTCGCCATTTCTGAACTCCGATGGTTCAAGCCCTAAACCTGGATTTTCTATTCAATTGCCGAGCGGTACATACTATCATCGTAAAAAGATGTCCATCGATAGGATACGCCCAACCCCGTGCCCAAGCATCGCACCCAATATAAATAAACTCGACATTAAGCTCGCCCAAACGAGTTCGACCAAGAGGACCCTAAAGCCAGAGGAACGCAGAAGATTCGGCCATATCTAAGAGAATCCTACTTGGAGAAGAGATAGGATTGAGATCCTATCTTAGAATAGATCTCGGATTCGAGATCAGGTCATTATAATCGTGTATAAAGAGAGGTTATAGAACGAGACGAAAAGGATCATCTAAACTCTCCGTAATCGCACCTCATATTATCAATATACGAATATCCTATCTCCCCGGACGAGATCTTATTCACGATCGAACCACGTAAACCCTCGTGTTCTTGCGTGCATTTATTTCCCTAACAAAATTAAGATCGATCATCGGCGCCGCTGTGGGAAACGAAATCTTGTGTCTTCGATCAACCATTGTTTACTGTGGAATCAATCATGACAATGAGAACAAGAAGTCTTGATCCAGGTCACTGCCGGCAACAACAAAGAACAACGGCGACGAACACGCCGAGCTCACTCGGGAAAGACCCGTCCGAGAATCGACCCAAGCGGCACGCCCAGCGTCGACGAGCGAGGCAATCCCATCTTGCATGAAGAAGGGATACCAAAGCGATGGAGATCGCAATAAGAACTAAGGAGAACCTCCAAATCGGCGGTTGAACCTTAACGACGCCGTCGAGGGTTTCTTAAGAAAACAAAGAGCTTAATACCTCAACCAAGCACAAGGTCGTCTGCATCCCAAGAAAGGAACGCCAAGCCTCGCTCTAAACACGAGGCACCACAACGAGGTGGATCCCCGCCTGTGTCACGGGCGCCATACCGCACGAGTTGGGGCCCAAACCAACCGCGCAAGGGACGAACAGCAAGGAAAGGACGTCGTGACCACCGCGAGGTCGGTCCCGTCACCAAAACGAAGTTCGATCGACGAACTTCGTCCCACTCTCCGAGGGCGGTTTCAAGGTACGGAAAATAGTCACCCGCTCTCAAACAGAATACTCGACACTCCGCTCCCGGACAAATACCGGGTGCCGAGCATTGCCCCCTACGACGGACTAAGGGACCCGTAGAACTTTCTCTCGTAGTTCCAATATAATATGATCAACCAACACCTCAGCACAATTCACATGTGCAAACTCTTCCCGGAGTTACAAGTCGACAACGTCCGCCGATGGTTCGACAGTCTACCTCTCGGAAGCATCGGTTCCTATCGCGACCTGATGGCGACCTTCCATCGAAGGTTCTTCCAGAAGGCTGAGTTAAAGACATCGTCGGCACACCTCCTCACCGTGAGGCAAAGCCGAGACGAGTCCGTTAGCGACTTTATGACTAGGTTCAATAAGGAATGCCTAAAAGTCGAAGACGTGAATGACCTCCTCATCATCTCGGTCTTCCAAAACGACATCTTGCCGGGGGCCTTATACAAAGAAATCGTCAAGTACGAACCCCGTACTGCGATGGAGCTGTGGCGCATAGCCGACCGGTTCGCCAAAGCGGACGAGGCTGATAGAAAGAAGCACGAAGCATAAAAGGCGGTACCCTCTGATAAAGGAAGGAAAGACGAGGGACGAGGAGATCGGGCCAAGGCCGACGGGCGCCTGGAAAGAATACGTCGCCAATAGAGTCCGTGCTCGGACCACGGAGCACTTTGAGCGACCTCAATATACTCATTTGACGAAACCAAGGGCAGAAATCTACGAACTCCACATGAATATGTTCGAAAAGCCTCGACCGATGATAGGGGGGTCAAAACACCGAACTAAGGACAAGTATTGTTCTTTCCATGAGGATTACGGCACGATATGCAGAGGAGTGCGAGAGATCTCATGGAGACATCGAGATGTTGGTGCAGACGGAGTCCCAAAAATACAGAGGCAAGGTCGACGAGTCACAAGACGAAGCCCCCACCGAGGTCAGAAGAAGAGGAAACATGAGAGGAGGGGAAATTGTTCCCCTCACAAGAAAACAAAGCGCGACACCGACAAAGAAGTAGACGATTTAAACCCAATACGACGGGTCATCTCCACCATCACGGGCTCCCCGCGGTTACGGTCCTCCCACAAAGTCAAGCCAAGTCCCCACACCTCCAACATGTCAACAAGAGGTTCAAAAGGGCGAGACAATCACTTTCTCCGAGGACGACCCCGCACTGCGGTAGTGCCCCACCAGACGCGTTGGTGATCCAGCGGTGGGTCGAAACAAATTGGTGAAGCGTATATACATCGGCGGTGGTGCGTCGGTGAGCATCCTATTCATGAATGCTTGACAAGTTAGAGTAGAGGAGGGCGCCTCGACAAAGCGCCGCTACCACTCAAGCTTCGTTCAGAAGAAACGCCCGGACGGAGTGATCGACCTACCCGTCCACGAGAGGAAGGCACCGATGAGCTCTACTAAAGTAGTACAGCTTCGTGGTGGTGCCCGCCACCGTACAACATCATCTTGGGCGAGATCAAGCAACGCAGATGAGGGCGTGTGCTCAACCTACCACCGACAATGAAAATCCCTACAAAAGCAGGGGTAGCCGTGATCCGGGGCACCGTAGCGAGCTAAGGAATGCATGCGATTCGCCTCTAAGAGGTGCAGGACTTCGGTCCAGCACCCGCAGGCATAGCAACTAAAGAAACCCGAGGAGTTGGAACCGGGAAAGACGTCGCTTGCCCCAGAGAACTCGGTAGAGGAGGTCACATTGTATGAAGACGAGCCATTCAAGGTCGTAAAAGTTGGTTCTACCAGGGTACCTCAATTAAAAGAACAGATCATCCAGACTCCTAAGGGAATTCAGAGATGTGTTCGCCTGGTCGCCCCTTGACATGACCGGGGTCTCACCAACTATCATCACCCACCGTCTCAACATTGACCCAAGTGTGAAACCAGTTCGGCAAAAGCAACGAATTTTTGCAGTCGAACGGAATCAAGTCATCCATGACGAGGTGAACCAATTATTAAGAGCTCGCATATTGTTCGAAGTCAAGTATCCGACACGGATAGCCAACCCTGTGATGGTGAAGAAAGGAGGAGGGATGGCGAATGTGCATTGATTACACGATCTCAATAAACATTGCCCTAAAGATTGTTACCTCTTTCCCAATATCGACAAGAAGGTTGATGCTCGGTGGGTACTAAGTCTTGACTTTACGGACCTATACAAAGGATATCACCGGTCTTGATGGACGACGAAGATGCGGCCAAAACGGCCTTCATTACAGACTTCAGAGTCTTCGCATATAAAAATATGTCATTCAGGCTCAAGAATGCGGGAGCCACCTATCAAAGAATGGTGGACAAAATATTTCATCCCTACATGTATGGAATGTGGAAGTGTAAGTAGACAACATCGTCGTCAAAAACAAGGAGGAAGCCGCAAGTGTTGCCGACCTCAAGATTGTCCTCGGTTTACTTAGAAAAGTCAACCTAAAATTAAATCCCCAGAAATGCACGTTCGCGATTCGGTCCGGAAAATTCGGGGTGTTGGATTTCACAAGAAGGGTTAAAACCAATCCGTCCAAGGTTCAGACCATTGTGGAGATGAAGATATCGAAGATAATTCACGACGTACACAAGTTGACAGGCTGCATAGCCGCACTCAGCCGCTTTCTTTCGAAAGCATGATAAGCGCCCCTTCTTCAAAATACTCAAAAGGATCCGAGTTCTCACGGAATGATATACACAAGTCCGCCTTTGAAGATCTCAAGAACTACCTCGCCAAACGCCCACACTATCCGTCCCGAAGAAGGAGGTCCTTTCCTATACCGCCCGCCTCGGACGAAACCATAAGTGCGCCTTGAGTACGAGAGGAAGGACGTCGACTCCCGTATATTTCATCGGCCGAGCATTAAAGGACCGGAAACAAGGTACCAACCTTTGGGAAGCTCACCGGCATTAGTAAATCTTGCAAGGAGATTACGTCCATACTTCCATGCACACCCCATACAAGTTCTCATCGATCACCCACTTCGCAAGTATTGACAAAGCCGTAAGCCTCGTGGAGAATTGAGAAGTGGGCAATTGAATTGGGCGAACACGATATATCTTTTTGCCCACGTCAAGCCATTAAGGGTCAGGCCCTAGCAGACTTCCTTGTTGAAGCTAACTTTACCGAGAAATCGAAGCTCACCGAGTCCGTATCAGACGAGACCGAAGCCGAACCAATAGATAAAACACCGAAGGATTGCTAGCAAGTCTATGTTGACGGGACTTCGTGGAAGTGGCGGAGCGGTATCTTACTACTTGGACCGATGGCGAGATCGCCTCGCGCGGTTCGCATTCAAAATACGAACAACGAAGTGGAATCTGAGGCCTTAATTGCGGGACTTTGCCTAGCTCAAAGTCTTCGGATCGAGCCGTGCAAGTTCATAGTGACTCGTGTCATAGTGAGTCACATGTTGAAATCTGAGGCAAAAGGCAATGGATGAAGAAATAACTTGAAAAAGCCAAAAGCACAACAAGTTTTCTCACACTTTCGCTAGTTCGCATCCCAAGGGAGCAAAATAGCCGGGCTGACGTCTTAAGCAAACTAGCCTCGTCATCGATGAACTCGCCAGTAGAAGAAGTCGAAAATAGGAGCATAAACGATGGCGATACGGAGCCGAGGTCAGCATAGTCTCAGATGAAGAACCCAATTGGATGACCCCCATTCAAGAGTACCTAGAGAGAGAAGAACTACCCCATGATAAGCTCGAGGCTAGGAAAATCTTTAGCAAGTCTCTGCGATATACACTTGAGCAGGGAATTCTCTATAGAAAATCATACCTCCAGCCTCTCCTAAGGTGCCTGGGTCCGAACCGAGCTGATTACGTACTACGAGAAGTACATGAAGGATCGTGTGGAAGTCACATCGAACCCCGCGCCCTATCAAAGAAGGTTATGCGATGGGGATACTATTGGCCAACAATGTTCCAGGACTCAATCGATCTCGTGAAGAAATGTCCGAAGTGCTAAATTCATGGAAACGTGCCGAGGCTTCCTCAAACCGACCTCGTCAGCATGCAAAGCCCCTGGCCGTTTATGCAATGAGGGATCGACATCATAGGTCTTTTCTGCAAAGCTCCAGGGCAGTTTCAATTCCTGATTGTCGCGATCGATTACTTCACGAAGTGGGTGGAAGCCGAACCATTGGTGAAAATCATGAGCAAAAGCGCCCTCAACTTCGTCTGGAAGAGCATCGTGTGCCGCTTCGGCATCCCTCATATCCTTGTTTCGGATAATGGGACACAGTTCACGGATAAAGTATTCAAGAATGGTGTCAAGAGCTTGGATCCAAAGAAATTCACCTCGGTGGCTCATCCTCAAGCAAATGGTCAAACCGAAGTCACCAACAGACAATCGTGAAAGGACTCAAGACTACGCCTCGATCGAGTAAAGGGCGATTGGGTGGAGAATTTGCCACAAGTCCTATGGTCATACCGTACTACACCTCGGACATAGAATGGAGAAACACCCTATAGTTTGACATACGGAACCGAAGCAGTGATCCTTGCAGATATCGGTATGCCGAGCCCCTGCACTATTCACTTCTCGGCAAGCAAACGAGATAACTTACTAACAGATCTAGATCCGCTCGAAGAAGAGACCTCGCCACATCGAGGAAGCTCGGTATAAGCAACAAGTAGCTCGGTATTACAACCACACAAATCCGACAATTCCAAGTAGGCGACCTCGTGCTCAAATAATGAAGTCGATAAACCGCATAAGCTCGATGGCCCGGAAGCCATGGGAAGGGCCTTACCGGTCACGAAGTCCTCGGAAAAGGGTCGTATAAGCTCGCTCATATATCCGGGCAGCAAATACCCGAGACGTGGCACATCATTCATCCAAGAAATACTTTGCATAAGTGTCAAAAGTTGAGTCTGTTCGGTCGTGTCATTTAGTCTGCTCGGTTCGTCCTTGAGTCTTGTTATTACGTCGGTCTTTATCAATAAAATCTTTTTCTTGCATGTTTTATTTGTCACTTATGCATACTATCTCTTCTCCATTATACAATACCTCCAAGGAGGACGAAATACCCTCGACGGAGGACGACTACCTTCGCTTAATCTGAGATGAACTCTAAACGCTGTGAGGGACCACCCTAGCGATAAAACTTGCAAATAAGGAACCTATACCTCCGTTTATTTAGGGAAGAGGACCACCCCTAGCAATACTTCTTGCCAAAAAGGAACCCCTACCTTCGTTTATTTCGAGGATGAATACCTTCGCTTATTTCGAGGACGAATTACCTTCAACGAAAGATGAACTACCTCGCTTATCGCGATGAACTACCTTCGTTTATCGAGGATGAACTACCTTCGTGAATACGAGGACGACCTACCTTCTTATTGCTACTTGATAATAAAGGACATTGAAAAATCAACACGAAGCAAAGAAGAATTATTCTTATTTCAAAGTATACTGATTTACACATTACGAGGACGAAGAGGCCGGGGGACCGAAAAGTGAGCCAATCCCTAGAAAATCGGGATTCAACAGGTTCGTCTATACTAATCCTACCTCTACCTCGTCCCTCGGTCTATCTTGAGAGCCCCGCCACCGACCTCTAGGTCCCAAGACGACCTCGGCACCTGGAAGGCGCCCGACCTCGGCCCTGATGGTCTCGTCTCTCTTGGGCAATAAAACGTCTCTCTTGAGCTTGCCACACCGCAGAAAAAGGCTCCGGAGCAATGGCAGAAGTCCTAGCAGACGAAGAAGCCTCGGCAGAGGAAGAAGCCGGTCCAAGTAGCTCCTCAAGCTGTGGTTGACGAGCAACGACGGTCTTGTATAGGCCTCCCATCTTTTCGCCGTGCAACCGCTCCCGAAATCGCCAGAGTTCCGACCATACTCATGCATGCCTCGCAACCAGCGGCGGTCTCGACAACTTTAGCTTCGACCTCCGAGATAGCCATCCCACCATTTCGGCGAATGACCTCCTCATACTCGGTGCTCCTCGACTCTTGATTTAGCCTTCTCTGGCGATCTCGAACCTCTCCTCCAATTCCAAGAGCGAGCACAAGCTCGTCACAACTCTCTGGCGACTCTAAGCTTAGTATCGACCGTCAAGCACATGGCCTAGCTGTTCCTCCATATGGAGGAGTTCGACCTCTTCGATTCAAGAGCCAGCGTCAAAGCTTGATTTGATTCAACGAGGAAGCATCGAGACATTTCGGGGAAGGCTCAATAAAAGATAAATTTCTTCACGTAAGCAGGTGATTTTATTATGCCTTCAGGTAGAAACAAGTGTACATATACATTAAAACAAAAAACAAAAAAGGGGATCAACTGACCCCTCCAGAAGCTCCGGGCCTGCCTAGCTCGGCCACCTCCTGGACTTGGGAAGCGTCGACCTCCTCCACCCTAACTTCGGCTTCTTTGGCCACCTCCTGGACCCGAGCTGCCTTGGCCTCCTCCTAAGTTCGAGAAGCTTCGACCATCGGGGACTCCGGAGCCTCGGCGCCTCAAAGCCTTAGCTGCCGCCTCCCCCGATCCCTTAGCAAGATCAGCCATTAAAGCTTCGATCATGGGATCTCGATCCACCGGGCAGGCACGGACTGACTCCGCAGTCAGCAAAACCGAAGACGAGGTCAGGCTCTGCAGCACGGGCAAGTCCTTCAGACCGCGGGCAAGGACCTCGGAATAGGCCCGCAGCAAGGCATCGTCCTCCGTCACCTCATACCCATATTTGGACTTATCCAATTCTGGGTAATCCTCGGCGACTTCATCGATGGCATCCGAAATGGCGCGCTTATTCAGCACCCCAGCCACGCCAGAGGCCACCCCGAAGAAGCCCCCAGACAGGAACAACCTCTCCGCAAAGGCGCGGAGCATCTCCCCTTGCGAGTTCGCCACCTCGGCCTCCCGATGGCGAGCTCCTTCCACTTCGGCCTTCATCAAGCCGACTTCGACCTCCGCCGCGCCTCGCCTCCATTGCCGCCTCGATCGCCGCCGCCGCCTCAGCGCCACGCCACCGCCTTGCCTCCTCGCAGACATCCGGGCCTTAGCCTCGGCCTCGCCACGCCTCTTGAGCGAGAGTCTTCCTCCTCCATCTCCCGGGCATAGCGGGACACTCCCGTCGAGCGGGCAGCGGCGCTTTCGGTACTCCGTCACAAAGGCGGATGCCTTCGCCATTTCGGCCGTGACGCCCTCGACCCCCTGTGCAATAACCAACCAGGTCAGGGGGAAACAATACTTACATTACTTTACAATGTATAAGAACGGATAATACACTACCTCAGGAAAAAGACGAGGTGCGGGTTGCGAGCCGAGGATCTCGCACTCCGGATCGGCGGGAATCGCGGACTCAGGGATTGCAGCCTTATCCTCTTGAATCGTTTAAGAGGCGCGGGCGAAGGAGACTTCGGGACATCTCCACTCCTCTCAGAGGAGTCCTCAGCGACGTCCTTCAGCGTCAAAGTAGGGATCTCCGAACTGGAGCTCGGTCTCTTCCTCTTATTCTTCCCTCCGAGCAGGTTCACTACAATGGAATAAGCGCCAGGTCAGAACAAAAAAAAAAAAAAAAAGAACAACTATATAGCGGTATCGGAGTAGGGCCTCACCCTCACGGCTCCACCATGGTAGCAGGTCATAAGGGCTCGGCCGGAGGTATGACTCGGCCTCGGAGAAGTCTTCGTCAACGAGGCCGACCTTGTTTAAAACCTCCTCAAAGCCACCAAGGCTAACATCGGTGGCGCGTCGCCAACTTCTCTCGGATTCCAAGAAACTCGAGGCACTCATCAAACCGATGTAAGAAGAACTTCTTCGCCAAAAAATTTGGATTTTGTCTTTACTTTGAAGCCACGGCGAGGAGATAAGTAATACCACCCCGAACTAGCTTTAAATTGAAAAACCCGAGGGCGAGCCCTGGGTAAAGGAAAGTTATGCCGATGGCAATAGACACCAAGACACATTAGATGCCGAAAAGAATTGGGCATTATTTGGGCAAGAGGTATGCCGAACATCTGCGGAGTTAGACATACACGAGAGGAAAAGAATACGAAGACCACCCTTAAGGCTCGTCTTCGTGGCAGTTCTAAAACCCTACGGAGGGCACAAGCCTATCCTCCGACGGGGAGCGACAAATTCAAAAGACTGGAATGAAATACCTAAAAGAAAAATCTGTTATAGCGAGGCATCTAATATTGAAGGAATGGAAGATACTTTACCAAAATCACGAAGGCGGGAATCCTACTTTACGCACGAAGGGAAGCAACAAAAGTATAAACTTCTAGATCCACGATGATGACATTTGAGACCACACGGCCTTCATGGCCGTGGGAATCATCGAATAAGAAGAAGATGAAGAAGCCATTAAATATAACTTCTTGGTTTTAGTATGAGATCGTGAAGAAGGCGAAGACAATGCAAGAACAACAATGGTGACAGTTGAGCACTTTTCAGTTTTGCAGAAGTTTTTGGAATTTTTGAAATCAGAAATGGCTAAAAGTGATAAGGGAAATGGCGTATCAAGGAAGTTATTCCCCCAATAATGCACTTTATCGGGAACTCAACCGCTGCCACATTTAATGCGCATTAAATGCAGATGACAGACCCCGTGTTCGACATCGGCAAGACATCCCGTGTTCGACCTCGTCCTGACGTTACGCATTCAACTACGATGTCATGTATCCACCTCGAGACCTCGGCATAACACCTCGTCAGGTGAAGCCGGTCAGAAGACCTCGGCATAACGCCTCGTCAGGTGAAGCCGGTCAGAAGACCTCGGCATAACACCTCGTCAGGTGAAGCCGATCAGAAGACCTCGGCATAACGCCTCGTCAGGTGAAGCCGGTCAGAAGACTTGACATAGAGCGCTGTCGGGGAAGCGGTTCAAAGACTTGACATAACGCCTCATCGGTGGTGTCGAGCACGGGAGTTCGACATAACACATAGGAAGGTGAAACCGGATAACATGACTTGAAACACCTCGACGCGCGGCGAGCAACAAATGACCTCGTGACGCCTCTACGAGTGAAACCGGTGACATCTGAAGTCAAGATAAATGGACGGCAACAGGATCGATCGCTCCCACTTCGTCGTAGACAAATCTACGGTGAATTACACCCCAAACCCATCACGACCTCGCTTCTGCATCTTTTTGGGGGGGATGTGATAGGATACGGCCCAACTCCCAGACCCAAGCATCAGGCCCAATATAAATAAACCTGACATTAAGCTCGGCCCAAACGAGTTCGGCCCAAGAGGACTCCTAAAGCCAGTAGGAACGCAGAAGATTCGGCCATATCTAAGAGAATCCTAATTGGAGAAGAGATAGGATTGAGATCCTATCTTAGAATAGATCTTGGATTCGAGATCTAGGTCATTATAATCGTGTATAAAGAGAGGTTAGAAGGAGACGAAAATGATCATCTAAACTCTCTGTAATCGCTCCTCATATTATCAATATACGAATATCCTATCTCCCCGTGGACGTAGATCTTATTCACAGATCGAACCACGTAAACCTTTGGTGTTCTTGCGTACATTTATTTTCCTAACAAAATTAAGATCGATCATCCATAAACTTTTGAAAAGAAATTCTATTTATCGGCATTTAATTTTTGCAATTTTACGCGGTGATAACTGTAAGATGCCTAAATTCAGCGGCCCTTTTCTTGAGCTTAAGAATGGCATTGAAGCTGCATCGTTCGGTGCACTAGCATCTGCGGCAGATTATTCGGGCAAGAAACAAGCAATTAATCAACGAAGCTTCGGAAAAATGCTTGAAGGTTCGATTTTCTTTAATGCGCGTATTTAATGGAAGAATGATTTTGTTGTTGGAGCTGTTAAAATGATTTTGTTGTTTGGAGCTGTTAAGGTGTAAAAAGTAATATTTTTTGTTGGAATGTAGGCATGCGATGAAAATAGTGGGGTTGTTGAGGATGAGCCTGTTGTGTTCGAGAAAATTACTCTTCAGCAAATCAAGATTAAGGTAGATGTAACATTTATAGCTTTCCTCTCTCTCTCTCTCGATAATGCATTTATGGAGAAGTAATGGAGTTCCTGGGGAAGGTTTTAAACACGAACATACATTGAGGAGTTCCATGAGCAGCAAAACTGATGGTGCTTTACTACAGCACATCAATCAAGAATTCAAATTTTTAGAGGTCCACCATTCTAATATGAGGCCACCTCCAATTGTACATTGATACACCTCATCTAAAGTTATGTCTTGGAACGTCAACGGATTAAGAGCTGAACGTCAACGGATTAAGAGCTTTACTGAAACTGGAAAGTTTTTCTGCTTTGGAACTTGCACAAAGGGAATATTTTGATGTTTTGTGTGTGCAGGAGACGAAACTACAGGCAATAATTAGTTTCGTATTTTTTTTTTTGAACTTGAGAAGGTTACTTGAATTTTCTGAGTTAGGAAGGATTTGCTTACCTGGCAGTTAAGACTAGATAATTTTCTATAGACAACATAGAAATGATATTGTCTTCCCCTTTTCTCTTCTTGAAACTAAGGACCTGATATTCTAAGAAAATAATGCTCCTACCCTTTTATTCATTGCTCTTAGATAGCTTGACATATGTTTTTGCAAGTACTTTCAATGAACCAAGCAGTCTACTCCAATGGTTTTTGATTGCCCTTGAATTTTAAGATCACAGCTGCTCATGAGATATATGGTTTGTGCTTGGTCTGATATACTATTTTTTGGTAGTTTCACTGACTTTGCCATCTGAATCCGGAGAAAGATGTTAATTCAATCAGAGAAACTCTCCTACAAGGTTATACTTATGACAATAGCTATTGGACGTGTAGTGTATCGAAACTGGGGTACTGTCACGACCGGACTTTGCTAAGGATAGCTAAGCCGAGAAATCATGACCAGGGATGGGGAATTAGAAGAGGAGATAGAAAATGGTTGAACTTGCTTAACTAAAAGCTGGACTGATAACCGTAATTAAAATATAATCAAGTATTTTGCAGCGGAAAAGCATAGCTGAGATACACGTATGAAGACATGTATATCGGGGCATTCTTTAACTAAACTCGACAAAAACTCGACTCTGCACTTCACCATTCACATCACAGCTAAACCTGCACATTAAGAAATATATGCATGGCTGAGTACAAAAACACTCAGTGGACACATGCCGAAAGATACATATATAATTGTCAAGCCATTCCAACAGTAATACAAGGGATTTTAACGTAAAAGGCCCAAGCTTACTAAATTCTTTTGTGAATCTTAAAGTTCGACTGATCAGTCTAAGTTCTTTTGTAACCACCATATTCCCTTTCTTTTTATCTTGATTTCAAATAGATCTTCTATTTTATTCTAGACCCGATTTAATTAAACTCTCTCATTTTTTCAGGTTTTCGGTAGTAACCGCAGCGAGCCTCCATCGTTATAGCCATCGCCGTCATTGCCGTTTCGGCCGCTGCGATCGCAGCTCTCCTGCCACCAATGGCGGGGTCTACCGTCGCTTGCCCTCACGCGGTCGAGTACATCGACACCGAGCGGTGCCTTCTTCTTCGACTATCGCGTTCAATCGTCCAAGTCCGACGTCGCCATCGTCTTCTTGTATCTCGGCCCGAACAGCAACACTGTCGCCGTGTCCGGTTCCACCCAACAACATCGAGCCAGAACAACCTTCCCTCCTTGATTGAACAGAATCCAACCCCTCGGCCAAACGCAAATCTCCTATGTTCATCTAATCTTCTCTTCGTGTCTATTTTCTTATTTGGTTTGTTGTATGTATTCAAGTTCATCGGTGCAAGTGTGAGTTTCAGAAAAGAATAATATCTATGTATTTAAGATCCTAAAGTATTTTGATTTCTTCTTCTGTATCTAATCCATATTGTGATTAGTAAATGGTTCTATTGTTTATCCTAGATTTGTTTGATGCATAAGTGGAGTTTAAATGTTGCTGAAGAAAAAGTCCTAAATGTTTCCCAAGTATTTAATATATGAGAGTTCAATGGAATGAGATTGAGTTGCATGAAACCTGAAAGAATGTCGTCTGGTTTTTGCTTGGTTACGCTTGTCCTTCAGCAGCTTGCCGAGAGCTCTGCTCCATTTGTTTCTATTGTCATTGATTAGTTTGAGAGATGGAAGGTTAAATGAAGTATGTCTGGTGTTTTAAAATCTTCTATATCCGTGAGGATGAGTGAGAGTAGTCATAGGTGTGTAAGCTATGTGATGTAAGTGTTGATAAAGTTGATTGGTAAGAGTGTGTGTGTGTTGGCCTAGTGGTAGAATGGTTAATGCCCGATGCCAAAGGTCTCGGGTTCGAGTCCACCGTGTGTGACCTTTAAAATTCGTATTAAATTACAAAAAAAAAAAATTTGATTGGTAAGAGTTGGTAAAGTTGATGGTAAGTAATGAGGATGGTGACGTGATGTAAAGTAGTCAGCGAAAAATAATCCGACTCGTTTATATACTTGTATTAATCGATCAATCTTTGATTTAACTATTTTAAACATAGCAAAATTCTAAAATAAGACCATTTAAAATGTCTCACTTTTCTTTTTGGGTTGTCCCATTACAAATGTCTCATTCCATTTTAGGAAATAATTATCCCTTCAAAAAGTGTGGACCCTACCCATTTTTTAACACTTTAACTACTTTATACATTTCTCCTAAATACTCGTGCCCAAAAGAAATGAGACACTTTAAGCGGGAGGGAGGGAGTATGTTATAACATTATTTAGGGATACGGGATATTACAGTACCGAGATTAGGACGACTATCATTTCTCGTGTATGTACTTTTCCTTGTTCTCTTGTAGAGGTGTTCATGGGTAGGGCGGTTCGGTTTCGTTCGAATCGTCGGTTCGGATTCGAAATCGGAACGGAATCGGCCGTTAAAATATAAACGATTTCGGTTACGAGCAGTGAATCGGCGATTCGATTCGGTTCGGGCAGTGAACCGCCTTTTTATTTTATTTTGTTTGTAGTATTCTTTAATTATATTTGTATATATAGATGAAGAAAAAATAATATTGGGACACACAATATTTATTAAATGAAATAAGAAAAATATTTTATTACACTTTGTTTTGTCACATTATAATTTACAACTTATAATAAGCTTAAACTTATAAAAAAATTACAACTTATGCAAATAAAATCATACTTTAATTTAATTGAAGACAAAAAAAAAAAAAAAAGCTTGAGCTTAATTATAATATTGAAAAATATTATAATTAAGTTGTCTACGTATCCCGATTAAGGAAATCGGCGATTCACAGTTCGAACAAGGGCTGCGGTTCGACCGGAACCGTGTGAACCGCGATTCCATTTTATTTATTTTTATATTTTTGTGTTTTAGATGTTATTTCATGTGTTTTATGTAATAATAATTGTATTTTGATGATATTAAACATATTACATTACAAAAATCGAAAAATAAAAACAAAATACATGAGCAGGAGGTTGAACCGCCATTCAACGGTTCGGTTACCAACCCGAACCGAACAGTGTAGGAGGCGGTCGGTTGGAGCCGGCAGATTGACCACGATCGATGGCGAACTACGTTGGGGCACAGGGGCCCAAGGGCCCCAATTTTTATTATTAGTAGTATATATTCAGTAAATAGACAAAGACTTCAATGTAGTTCAGTTGGTTTTGTTGATTTCCTCCTATTGTTCGAACCTGTGTTCGAAACCCAACGCCCTCTTTCTTGTAATTGTTCTCTTTTTCTTTTTCCTTTATCCATTTTCCTTTTCATGTTACGCGCCCTCTTTCTTGTAAGTTGTAATTGTTCTCTTTTTCTTTTTTTCTTTTTCCTTTTCATCTTTTCTCTTTTATTTTTTTATTTTTTTCCTGTAATTTAATTATATTCTCTTATCTCTCTATTTTGTGTTCTTTCTTTTCTTTTTTTTATTAGTTATATTATGTTGATAAAATAAAAAAATGTATGCAAAAAATATAGTTGTTTATATATGAATTAATATGATCAATCTAATTTCTCATTTTTTTATGATAAATTATTCTAACAACAACCAACTGAAGACATATAAGTTATTTAAATTCTTATTTTAAGCATCAAAAAAACTTATTAAATTTAAAACAATCAAACTATAGATCAATTGAATATATGATTATTATTTTAGAAATATAAGTGTTGAACCAAATTATTGAATGAAGTTAATTTCATACATTGAAAATGATGTGTTTGTTAATGCTACCAATGAAATTATTATGCACGATTTCAGAAAATGAAGAATATAAGATAAACTTATAATGGTGATTGTGTTTAACTTTTATTTTTCTAACATTGTGATGTAATTTAAATAATATTATTTATTTTTAATTTTATTTAAAAAAATTGGGCCCCCCAGAGTAAAATCTACAACTCAAATCGACCACGGTTCCGGACCGAACCGTTGATCGATTCGAACCGCCGGTTCCGGGTTGGTTGAACACCTCTATTCTCTTGCATAGTCACTGCTGCATCTCTTTTCTAGATTTTTCACTTAAAAATGCTTCTTACTGTGAGGATGTATTTTTGTTGTTGACTAAAAATAAACACAGCTTGCGTCCTACTTTTCGCTTTTCAAGCCTGTTGCTGTGACTCAAGCTACCGTTCCTGTTTCAATGGCTTACATAATGCCGCCACAATTGATTTCTTTATGATAGGCCAAAGTGTTCCATCCTAGTATTATGTTCCTCTAACTGTTTAATGCCTCCGAAAATTTGACTAGGTAGTTTAGCTTGAGCTACAAGCCTCTGTCAAAGAAACCTTGGTGCTTACTGTTCCTCATTTGCAGATTCTTAACTTGGAAATATCATTTTGGTTAAGTTTCTTCAAGTAATTAAACTGATGGCGTGATTAAACTCTGTTCTTTTTCTTCCCTTGTGTTGATTGATATAAAACTATTCTTTTAGTTTATTTTTACTGTATGGTGCAAGTCTTTTACTTTTCCAAAGGGGGAAACATATATCATTCCTCCACTTTTCTTTTTTATTTTATTTTATTTCCCTCTGGCAGATTAAACCACTTTCTGAGAATTATGGTTTGGGCATACCAGATCATGATAGTGAAGGGCGCCTTGTCACGCTTTTGATAAATTCTACTTGTTGAGCTGTTACGTTCACAATTCTGGTGATGGTCTGAGACAACTGATAAAAGACTCGTGAAGTCTTATTTTCTGGTTTTGTCTCATATCCATGTCTCTTGTGGAGGAAAACCTTGAGAGTTCCGTTTAGCTTAGCCATACAGGATAGGAGAGTGGGATAGTTTGCTTGGTAACTACATGAAACTAAGGGGGTGTTTGGCTGAGCTTATAAGCTCTTAAACAGCTTATAAGGGTGTTTGGCTGAGCTTATAAGCTCAATCAATGTGTTTGGCAAATTAAGTTGTTAGAGAGCAAATTTTCAAAACAAGCTATAAGAGCTTATAAGCTCTATTAAAAAAAGCTCCAAAACCCAACTTATTTTTTAATGATCTTATAAGTTACAACAAAACTACAAAAATAACCCTGATATATTTTCTTATTTTCATGTTTACCCTTGTTATCCAAACACTTTAGCATCTTATAAGCTCTTAATACACCATATCTTATAAGTTCTTAAAACAACTTATAAGTTGTTGGAGCTTATAAGCTTTCTGAAATAAGCTTAGCCAAACACCCTCTAAGTCTTATTTGATGATGGACTTGTGCTTAAACCGTATTCTTTTCTGTTAGCATGTTGTACATGGCTATATGCATTGATTAGTTTCTTCTGGAACTTGGCGCTCTTTTTCTTCAATCTGTACATAATTGCTCTCTCTCCATTTCAAGGAGAGAGGAAAGAAGTCAATGGCATTTCATATAGTTATGATGCACAAGCTAGTCAAATTCAGTATGGTTTGCAGGATCTGGAACAGTCAAAGCCCTGTTATTCTGACGGGTATGAAGAAATAGACATTTTTAAATCCCAACTCGTCTCATGTAGTGTTGAATTCAGGGAAACAAAAGAATCGCATGTTTTACAGAAGAAGAAAGAAAATAATTTGAAACAAACTTTTTGGATAGGGAATTTGTCGATACTTTCAGTAAACAATATCCTAACGTCGTTGCCTATTCATAGTGGGCATGGTGGACGACGAA
Source organism: Salvia rosmarinus (assembly GCA_036937905.1). Lineage (NCBI taxonomy): Eukaryota > Viridiplantae > Streptophyta > Magnoliopsida > Lamiales > Lamiaceae > Salvia > Salvia rosmarinus. The sequence continues at coordinate 18,026,195 of CM072824.1, read as the reverse complement.
CAAATAAAGGTATGTTAAAACAGTGATACAAAGTGAGTTCAGTTTCCTCAACGTCTATTATTTTTACTCGTGTTTTATACGATACAACGTGTGGATGGAGTTTTGCCTCAAGCTGCATCTACAAGAAATAAGGAACATAATACCTCTACTACTGCCTGCTATTTCCATATGTTAATTCAATATTTCTCGTGTGTTTAATTCAATGTTATAAAAGCTTAAGGCATAAATGAGGCGAGGCCTCAGACTTACGAGAAAGAATAAACATAGAACAATAAATAGCAACCAAAACATCAAATTTAATAATTTATAATTCTTAAAATATCAAATTAAAGGTATATAATGTTCATAAGCATCAATTCATGGAACATATTCAAGCAATAAAGGGGAGGCTGGCGAGAGCAAAGAAGAGGAGAGAGAACAATTCTTTACTTTTCCTCTTTTTGTAAAAAATAAATAAATAAATAATTACTGATAGGGTTAAATGTTTAATTGAGTATTGGGATTTACATTTTAGGCTTAACAAATATGGACTATTTATAATTTTGTTTGGGCTCTAAAAATTAGCTCAAAACACTTTTTGGTTCTTTACAGATTTGTAAGTATAGGACCTAACCGTGTTTCTCGAAAAGCTTCGACCATCATGTTCGTCTTCACGCTTCATTATATTTGCGCAAAATCTTTTAAGTTCATCGTAAATGTGCAGTTTTCATCTCATCCGGTGAGTAAAAGATATCCAGTATTCGAATAACTGTACCAAATCAAACCAAAATACTGAATTAGGTTTGTTTGGTTCGATTTTGATCTTTTTTACTTTTTTCTGAAATTTGGATTATTTGTAAGGATGTCAATCTAGCCAAAAACTCATAGATTGACCTGAATAGACCGACAATCTGATATGGTTAGAGTTGAAAATTTATAACACGAAAAAGGTCAATTTGAATAGCTCGATAACCCGAGCAGGTAAGCTTGAAAGTAGCCCGAACTCGAACAAGATTGCCGAAAATCGAGTGTTTTTTTTCGATTAACTAAAAAATTTCTCATTACATGACTTTCAAATTTCATTATCCTTGAAATTAGTATATTATGATTGTTTTTTTAAAAATATATTTGGAACATATTTTGGCATAATATTCGAAAGTTATACCTATAATTTCACTTCTTTGTCGATTTACTCAACGCTTAATATCAAATATATGTAACTATCAAGGAATATATATATATATATATATATATATATATATATATATATATATATATATGAGAGATCAAATAGTACTTGAGTCGGAGATAGTATGTAGTATTCAATCTAATCCACTCATCTCATAGATCATATGGTTGAGATTTTTCGGACTTTTAATCTTAATTTCACCGATTTTTGTGAAAGTAGGGGTAGATTAGTAATTTGATTTTTATGTGATACAAAAAAATCATGCATGTTTTAAAGCTAAAGCGCATATGTTTGAACCTAAAGCGCATATGTTTGAACATAAAGCGTATCGTGTTAACAAAAAATGCATGAGATTTATTTATCCGAAACTACATGCATATTGTTATATAAAAATCGCATACGATTGAACATAGAAGCGCATAATGTTGAACACAAAATGCATATGAGATTGATTTCTCAAAATTTAGTCTCACATTTAGATCTATTACTTCTAACTTCATAATTCGAAAGAAAACATATGATCAACAATAAAGAAAACAAAGGATCAACAAGATAAGAGTTTGTGTATATTGGAGGAGATATAAAGAGATATCGTGAATGAAACCTATGATTTTCTTTTTAAAGCATGCATGTTGTGTTTAAGTGGCATACGGGTTTGTGTTTAGTCGTATGCATGTTATTGTTTTGTAATATGTATATTTTGTTAGAAAATATACAAGCTTATATTTTTAGTATGCATGTTTACGTTTTATAAAATGCATGTTAATGTTTTGTGGTATGCATTTTACGTTTCTGACATACATACTTCATTTTCGACGGAAAACTCCTCATTATCCTTCTCAGTTGTTTTGCACGCTTTTTCTCCGATTCTGATAATTTCACTTTGTAAACTACCGCCATAACCACCATGTCTCTCAATCCTTCAAAATCCACATCTCATTTTTTTCACAAAATCTCACAAATTTCTTCTCAAAATCTTATTTTTTCCTCTCTTTTATCTTTTAAAATATGTTGTCTTATGCTTCACACCGTTGATGTCACATCGCCACCGTCGCTGCTGTCACACCGCAAATGTCGTTGCCCGTCATCACCACCGCAGTAAAAAAATTCGAAGAAGGTGAAGAAAATCGGAGGAAGAAGAAGAAGAAGAAGAAGAAGAAGAAGAAGAAGAAGAAGAAGAAAGAAAGAAGACTAAGTTTTATTTTTGCCCAATATACCCTGTGAAAATTAAAAAGATAAATAAATGAAAAGGTTGTCACATGTCGACGTGATGCGTACATGTTCAAAATGTGTGGTCTAGATTGGGTCTACATCTTATCGAGGATCGGTACTACTTGAACCCAACCATATATATATATATATATATGTGTGTGTGTGTGTGTGTGTGATTATCAAGAAAAATTGTATATAATTTATTTTTTTCTCTTAAATTTTCTTGCCGATTGACTGATGAATTAACCAAAACCCTAGAGTTTAGAGTTAGGGTTGAACATTTCTAACTTGGAAAAATGTTAACTGTATAACATAAAGCAGCGGGTTGGTCGATTAACATCCTAATTATTTGGTTCGATTTGGTTTGATATTTTCAAAACTGAAATCCAAACTATATATATAAAATTTTAATTTTATTTAAATAGTTCAATCCTAATTTTAAAATAAAATTATAAATAATAAAATATTTTGATTCAGATTTTTCGAACATAATGTTTGGTTCGGATTTCTTTCATTGAGGAAATTACCAATTCATTTCAATTCAATTTTAGCAAAAACTTGAACCAAAATTGAATTCTAACCCTAATCACAAAAGTTAGGAAATTAATTGAAAGGAATGGCAATACATTGTGCAGGGCTAGATTGTTTATGAGATTGTTGACGAAGATTCCTCTTTTCAAATGGTGTTATATCTTTCGTGCTCAACTTACGCTCTTGAGGCGAAGATTTTACTGTTTCATCCTTGGTGCTCGACTTCTGCTTCAGCGTCACAACCAGATCCTTCAAGTAGATGTCCGCATTTCCAGGTACGCTTCTTGGCAACATCGGCCGGAGTCATCTCCACTTTCCCCAACAAGGAAACAGATCATGCCATTCCAAACCAATGTAGTTCTTCGCCAAAACCTTAGACCCCTCGAAGCTGCAGTATGACAGCTCCACGTGCTTGTCCATCCTCCTCTCTGGATCAACGCTTCCGATGTAATTCATCGTGAAAGCGGTGATCCTTTCCCCTTACAATCCGACCACAGCCTGTCTATGAAATTTAGCAGCCGGAAAGAGTAATCTTGCTGCTCTTCACCTCACTTTCTTCCATTTTATGCAAGACATGATTCTCTGTTCTCTCTCTTCTTCCACGGAGCAGTGGATGTCCTCGATCACGATCACAGCCTTGCTTGAGGTCGCAATCAGCAGCTTCTTCAGCTCCGTGTTGTCCTTCACAGCAGTCAGCTCGAGATCATGGACGTTGTTGCCTAACAGATTCGCCATGGTGGGGATCATGGTTGACTTCCCGTCCCGGGTGGGCCGTGGAGAAGTAGCCCGCTTCCATGGCCCGCTCCATATTCGATAGAATTCCTCGCCTCTCTGAACAGCAGGTCCTCAAAATGTCCTTTTCATCTCCGACTCCATCGCCAGCGTCTCGAAAATGGCGGGTGCTCGAAGCAACATGGCGGTTCCTCACCTCGATCGCCCGATGGGATCGGCCCAACTCTCAGGCCCAAGCATCAGGCCCAATATAAATAAGCCTGACATGAAGCTCGGCCCAAACGAGTCCAGCCCAAGAAGGCCCCTAAACCAGTGGGAACGCAGAAGATTCGGTCATATCTAAGAAAATCCTAATTAGAGAAGAGATAGGATTCAAATCCTATCTTAGAATAGACCTCGGTTCGAGATCTAGGTCATGATAATTGTGTATAAATAGAGACTAGATTAAGCGAGAAAAGGATCATCTACAATTCTTGTAATCACTCCTCATATTATCCCGTGGGCGTAGATCTTATTCATAGATCGAACCACGTAAATCCTCGTGTTCTTCTTGCATTTATTACCTGCTAAATTTAGATCGATCCTTTGGCGCCGTGCTGTGGGAACCGAAATTTTGTGTTTCGATCAACCATCGTTTCGGGGAATCAATCACGACAATGCGTACCGAAGTCACGCATCCGGTCGCCGCCGGCAACAACGATGGCGAGACGCACGCCGAGCTCGGCTCGGGAAAAGCCCGATCGGAGAACTAACCCGAAGGTCATGTCCAAGCGATTCGACGAGCGGGCGATCGATCTTGCATGAAGGCGAGGATATCAGCGCGGAGATCGCGGTAGTAACCAGGAGCACCTCGGCTCCACGAATAAACCTTGGCGGCGTCGTCGGGGTCCCTGAGAAAAACAAGGAGAGTTTTCTCAATACCTCGACCACGCACAAGGTCGGCCATTTCGAAGAGAGGGCGCGAGGCCTCGTCTAAACACGAGGCACCACGGCGAGGTGGATCCCCAAAGATTCAGTCATGGGCACTCATACCTCTGCGCAGCGTTGGGGCACAAACCAATCGTGCGAGGACGGACTGTGTGGAAGAGGGCGTCGCGATCGCCCGCGAGCCCGGTCTGGTTGCCAGCGAGTTCGGTCGGCGAACTCCGCCCCACTCTCCGAGGCGGTTTCGGCGAGTGCACGGAGGATAGTCGCCCGTTCTCAAGCGAAATACTCGACACCCCACTCCCGGATAAATATCGGTGCGAGCATCACCCCTATGCCGGACTAAGGGACCCGAACTTCCTCTCGCGGTTCGAGACAATATGATCAACCAGCGCCTCGACACAATTCATATGTGCAAACTCTTCCGGAGTTACTAGTCGACAACGCCCGCGGGTGGTTCGCGATCTACCTCCGGGAGCATTGGTTCCTACCGCGATCGATGAAGGCCTTCCATGAAGGTTCTTCCGGTAGCCGAGTCAAAATGACTTCGCACATCTCCTCACCTTAAGCAAGACGAGCAGATCCATCGGTGATTTTATGACCGGGTTGATAAGGAGGCACGAAGGTCGCAGACGTGAGCGATCTCCTCATCATCTCGACCTTCGAGCGGCATCACGCACGGGGCCTTATATAAAGAGATCGTCAATCACGAACCTCGTCTGCGACGAACTATGGCGCATAGCCGACCGGTTCGCCAAAGCGGGCGAGGCGATAGAAGGCGCGAGGTGAGAAAGGCGAGCCCTCGAAAAGGGAGAAGAGGCGAAGGGCGAGGAGGAAGCCAGGCCGGCAAGTGCCTTGGAGAGGATCGCCGCCCATAGAGTCGAGGCTCGGGCGCGGCACCTCGGAAGACCTCAATACACCCTTTGGCGAGGCCAAGGCGAAATCTCTGAACTCCACATGGATAAGTTCGAGAAGCCTCGACCAATGACGGGGTCAAAACATCGAACTAAGGACAAATCTTGTTCTTTCCATGAGGATTATGTACATGATACTGAGGAGTGCGAGACCTCATGGAAGATATCGAGATCTAGTACAAGATGGGGTCTGAAAAATACAAAGGCGGGACCGACGGGCGACTAATCTGAGGCCCTCGTGAGGCGGAAAAAGAGAAGCAGTGAGAAGGGGAATTGTGCCCCTCACAAGAAGGCAAACGTTACGGGGCGAGGAGGAGATGACGAACCCCAATCTGACGGGGTCATCTCTACCATCACGGTCTCCCACAGCGATTCTGAAGTCCTCCACAGTCAGGGCCAAGTCCCCATACCGTGAGCTATCAACAAGAGGTTCGGGAGGACGAGGCAATTACCTTCTCAGGGGCGACCACATGCACTGTGGTGGTCTTGTTGGATTTGTATCTTGAAAGCGCTTTTGGTTGAGCTTGTATACAATGTTTCCTGTTACCACTATTACAATCTCTATCACGAAATGAATACTTGATTGCATATATCATGTCCCTTATCTCGTATATAAGTTAGATCATACGATGTGTAGAAGATCACGAAGTCGTATGATTGGTCGAGCTTAATGAGATATAAAAGTTTCCTGGTGAGAGATAACTTGAGGACGAGTTGTCGGTATAGGGCGTGGTATAGATAAGTGACTTGACTTGGTTGCTTGTCTATCTTGATGCGTCCACGGCGTATTGAAGGATCACGATGAGATGAGCTCTTCTATCGGCCGTCGTGAAGAACCAAGATCTCGGTGACTTACGATAATCTAAACCTCGATAAGGTATTAGATGAGTATGAGTTGTTGACCATCACTTTGACTTGTTATGGGTGAGGTTATATGTTCTAACCCAATATTCTCCGCATCTTGGGTGGTGGCGGTGCTTGTATGTCATGCTAGTTATCGTGTCAGTCACCGTATCCGTTTAGGATGATGGCGTCCCTTAAGGAGCTCAAAGGTTTATTGTACTAAACCCTGCGGTTGAGTTAGCTCAAGTACAATAATAAGGTTGAGTGGTACTACTTAAGGAATTAAAGATATTAATTATTTTAAGCGAGAATGGACGTTCGATATCTTAAATCTGAGGATTCGTAATGTCTAAGTGCAAGCCCGACTCAACTTGGTAATAAAGGGTGAGTCGGCATTTATTCTCTAGTGGCATGAATAAATGTTTATAAATTAATTTATGTTCGGGTGAACATAAGATAATTAATTTATTTGAGGCCCGTCTTTATTCCTTGCATTTGATCCAAGGCCGCCCGTCCAGGGCCGTAGCTTGGAAGGAAAATAGGCGCCTACTTTCTACATGGCAGTATTTGATTCTCTTTATCCTACAAGGATATAATTATATTTATGGGATATGCATAGATCCTTTCCATATAGGATTATGGTAATAATCCTTTCCATATAGGATTATGGTAATTTCCATATGGGATTATGGTAATTTCCATATGGGATTATGGTAATTTCCATATGGGATTATGGTAATTTCCTTATGGGATTAAGGTAGTGCATTATAAATATGAGGTAAGAGATTAAATCCGGAGAGATGATTAATAATCAACCTCGATATTTTCGTCCATCACCAAGAGAAGAGGGTGAGGTTCTCGAAAATTGTGCGAAGAGGATAAAGGGTGATTTTTCGAAGCATTCTTCATAGATCGTCCTCACTCGACGTTGGAGATTGGGCAACCGGGATACAGTCCAGAAGGTCAAAGCACGAGTCTCGATCCATTCCGCCTCGATAGATTCAAAGGTAAACACGAGAAAACCCCAACGTGTTGCAATTAATTATATAGGTGCATGCTAGGTATATAATCAATGTATGGTGAATTAAACATCGAAGATAGATCCTTGGAAGAGGGCTAAACATGGTTTTCCTACAATTGGTATCAGAGCACGGGATCAGTATCTTGGCTCTGTTGGATTATTTCACGTTTGATTATTACGTGCTCAATATATTAATTGTTGGATCTGTCGTTCATCGTGGCTCTTTTTTATTTTGTCGGATTTTGTTTTTCACCACGAGAAAATCCGTGGTTAGATTAGATTTTTTTTACGTAAATCTTATACGTAAAAGTAAAAGCGAAGATGAAAGCGGCCGGATCGAGGCAGCGGGAAAAGCGGGTCGCCGACGGCGTGCGGCGGCACACACGGCATGCACGCGCTCGCGGGCCGCCGCCGCGTGGCGGGCCGAGCCCGATCCGTTTTCGGCCGAATCTGTTTTGTGAGTCGGTCCGTGCCGGTGCCGCGAGGCCGTTTTGAATCCGATGCGTGCCCGTGCCGCGAGGCCGTTTTGAAGATTATAAAGATCATGCTTTGCATTTCTATGTAATAGATTAGGCAGGAAAGTGCAGATTCCACGAGTGGGCCACGATGAACGTTTTATTTTATTTTTATCGTTCATTGCATGTCGTGGATGTTTAAAATTATGCCAGGAGCATGCTATGTATGTTTAAATTACGTTGACAAACCTTTAAGTGTTTGTCGTAATTGAAATCGCATAGTAAGCATGCTAGGTTTATCGCGTTTTCAAGCATATTTTAGAATTCTGCGAGCATGTTTTACATGTTGAGTTCTATAGAAAAGCATGCTAGGATTACGTGATCTGCATGGACAAACCTTTTGAACAAAAAGACTAAGCAAGCAACCCGACAAATTAATTTTTAAAATTAAAATGTCAAGACCTCCACTTTTGATCTCTAAACAAAGTGAGGCCTTGCGTGAGTGGCGATCCACATGCGTGGCTTGCTTGCTTGCTTTATCATAAGTTTATTAGATGAGATTTCTAAATAAAACATTTTAAATCTATTGAGAAGTGGGAGTTTCATGTGTAGCGATCCACAGCGTGGCTTGCATGTGCGATTTTCATAAGTTCTCTAGAGATAGATATAAAATGAGATAACAAAAGAATTTGAATTGGGCGGTATGGTCCGGTGGTATGCCAATTCTAAAATTCATTTTCTCTTTTAAAATTGTGGTCATTGCTTAGACATCACCTCAAGTACAACTTCATGAAGTCCCTTCTTGCGATAGTGATGTGGTCTAGAAAGGTCAATCGTTAATTTCATTTGTCGTAAGGATAAGTTGACATGGATTGAAATTAAGCGACTAAAAGGTATATTTTAGTGCAGTCGATGGGTTCGTGTATAGCGATCCACGCAGCGTGGCTTGCATGTGGGATTCCTTGGGCGATTGGAGGTTTCAATTAATATTGTTTTATCAAAAGGTTACAATATTATTATTCACGAATTATGTGCGATCGTATGCTTATGTGTTTACATTATCGTTTCGATATGTCTCTTACACGATTATCAATATGCTCGCTTTAAAATCCTTCTCGGTCAAATTTTATCGAGTGGAAGCGAAACATTGAGAATGTTCTTCTTTGCGGAAGAAAATCTATTTGTACTCACTACACCCCGCCCAAGCCTCTAGACAATTCATCTCTTGATGAGGGCGCAAGGAGCACGAGAAATGGGACAAATCAAATAGAATGGCAATGTGCCTTCTTTTGGTCACCATGTGCGAGTCCACCCAACTCCGACATCAAGAGATGGAAGATGCAACCACGATATGGCTAAGTCTTATGAAATTGTATGAGGTCGGACATAATCGCTTGTCATAATTTGACAAAATCAATAATGTCGAGTTCAATGAAGTAAAGTGATTCGGTGCATAACCATGTAGAGCAAATGATTAATCTCTTGAGAGCTCGAATTGGTTGGAGGATATATTGATGGCGTGGTCGAGAATCGATATGATCCTCAACACTTTGCCCAAGTCTTTTGATGACTTCCGTTATAAAGCGAGTCCTTTATGATAAGAGTTATACTCTAGATTCATTGCAAGAGGATCTAATAGCGGAAGAGCATAAAATGGGCAAATGTGCCTGATCTTTAATCGCACCTCGAAAAAACCACCGCTTTATCGAAGATGAAAAGGAAAAGTGGAATTCGAGATGCTAAGGCTAAAGAAAGAGTGGGAATATCTGAAAGGCTCTACCGGCGGTTTGAAAAGGCGAAGGAGAAGGGCAAATGCTTGAAGTGCGGTGAGGCCCGGGCATTGGAAGGCTAAGTGCCCCAAGCTCAAGGCTCTAGGTCGCCATTGCTTTAATGTGAAACATGTTTAGCGACTTGTTCTACCCATTCTTGGGTAGTAGACACAGTCGGCCATCGATCATGTTTGTTACACCTGCGAGGGTTCTGCGGACAAGGAGGTGAATGATGGCGAGATAACGATCTCCATAGGCAGCAGCGAAAGTCGAGGCCGTTGCGATCGGAGATGTTACTTTATGTTTGAAAGCAGTTTAGTTTTAAAGAAGTTTTATATGTCTTTGGATTTTCGACGGAACCTTGTTTACATTTGAAATTGTTTATTCATGGATATTCGGTTGTTTTTGATAGTGGTGTTTCTATCATAAGAAATGGCGAAGTTATCGTGTAGGCACATTATATAATTAGCTTTATACTATTTACATAATACATAATACCTATAACTATCTTTGCATCTACATCAAACCTTAAAAAGAAAGTTTTCTTAGCAAGATGACACCTCTTTTCTCGGCATCTTAGATTAGGTCACATTAATCTAAATAGGATCCAAAGCGGCTAAGAATGGGCGTTGAGTAATCTCACGATTACTCAGGTTCCGGTCTGCGAATCATGTATAGAAGGTAAGATGTTGACGGACCTTCAAAGCGAAGGGTCGTAGTGCCAAAGAAATGTTAGAGCTAGTCCATTCGACTGTGTGGACGGTGTCCACAAGCTCGTGGAGAATGCAGTATTTTGTCACTTTCATTGGCGATTACTCGAGAATGCGGATCGTATACACCTCACCGCAAGTCAGATGCTTTGAAATTCAAAAATTTTAGGCGGAGTGGAGATTAAGCTAGGTAAGAGTATCAAGTCATCTGCGTTCGATCGCGGTGGCGAATACCTCAACAATGAGTTCATGGACTATCTAGTGAAGTGTGGGATTACCTCCCAACAGACTTCACCGGGCACACCTGACAAATGGTGTGTCGGGCGAAGAAATAGGACTCTTTTGGAAATGGTTAGATCAATGATGAGTTATGCAACTTTGCTATTTAGATTACGGGGTATGTCTTAGAAAGCGGCGTCATACTTGCTAAATCTAGTACCATCCAAGTCGATCGAAGAGACTCGTTTCGAGTTGTGGTTTGGCGCAAGCCGAGTTTAAACCACATAAGGATATGGGGCGATCCGGCACGTGTCTTTGAACAAGAAGGCGACAAGTTGGAGGCTAGATCCGACGCTTAAATTTGTTTATTGGCTATCCTAGAGGAACAAAGGTGGTTTATTCTATAGTCCTAAGGATCGAGAAGGTCATTATTAGCACTAATGCCCGATTCTTGAAGAGGACTACATGAAAATCATAAATCCAAAGTTGAAATCATTCTTGAAGAATTAGAAGATGATCGTATTCCACCAACCGATTAGACCAAAGTGCGAGATGTCGAGTCTAGTGGGAGGATCGACACGGATACTTGAAAATTGAAGTGGGTGAGTTCCACCGGAGATACTGACCGTCAAGTGGTACCTACCAAGCAAGTTGTGCAAGATGAGAACCACAAGTTCTTGCCCACCGTTGCCATTGTGCTGTAGTGCCTCGTCGTAGTGGGAGGTTGTTCGTCGAACTGGCGATGTATGTTCGTGGGTGAATCTTGGTTTAGTCGAGGAAAACGGCGCAGTAATAATCGACCCATGGACGTCAGGCGAGGCGACATAAGACAATGATGCAAGATCATGGAACTTACGTTTGGGCGAGGTGGTAAAGTCTATGGATTTACCCAGTTGCCTAGCGAGAGTTGTGTGTATCGTTTAGATGTCAGCGGTAATGTGGTATTTCTTGCACTACGTAGATGACATTCTTCTATTTGGCAACAATGTGAAGTTGTTATCGGGCGTAAAGAGTTGGTTATCCGATCGGTTTCAAATGAAAGACTTAGGAGATCGTACATTCTTGGGATCAAGGTTTACGAGATCGCAAGAGGAAAATGTTGAGCTTATCTCGGGCGTCTTACATTGATCTTGTGATTACTCGTTTTAGTATGCAGGACCGTCGAAAGGATTGCTACCTTTACGACATAGCGTTCCTTTATCTAAAGGCGATCACCTATGACCGCAAAGAAGATAGAGGAAATGAGACAAGTTTCCTACGTTTCCATGTAGGAAGTCTCATGCATGCAATCTATGCACGAGGCCGATATACGCTGTCACGGTGGGCATAGTGGCTGATATCGATCTAACCTGGACAAGCTCATTGAATTGCGTAAAGCATATATTCAAGTACACGAAAAGGACTCGAGATTATAGTGGCTTACCATGCGAGATAGTCTAATGCCTTTGGGTTATTCGACTCGGTTTCCAATCGACCGTGATGAGAAAAAGTCTACCTCGGGCTATGTGTTTACCTTGGGAGGTGGAACCGTATCTGGCGGAGTGCAAAGCACCGATGCATGCGGACTCTACCATGGGCCGAATATGTAGCCACTTCGGAGGTGCTAAGGAGGTCAGTATGTTTGAAGAACTACCTCATGGATCTAGATGTGGTACTGGTTTGCCCATGAGTATCATGGTTTCTTGTGATAACTCGGGTGCGATGGCAAACTCGAAGGAACCACGGATCCACAAGGCAAGCAAACACATAGAGAGAGTACCATGTCATACGAGAAATCGTTAGATGAGGGGACGTCTTGATTGCAAAGATTGATCTGACGGATAACCTAGCGGATCCATTCACGGCTGCCGCAATAAGTCTACGTTGGGCACGTTAGAGGACTTGAATTGCGCTAGATGGCACCCGCTAAAGCCTGCCGCAATAAGTCTACTTGAGACGCGTTAGAGGACTTGAATTGCGCTAGATGGCACCCGCTAAAACTGCCAGTAATAAGTCTCGTCGGGGCGTTAGAGGACTTGAATTGTGCTAGATGGCACCCACTTAGAAAAAACTTTTGTATAAGTGGGAGAAGCAAAGTGATGGTTTTGTTTGTAATAGCTAGTAGAGACACATTGTATACTAAAGTTTGCTTTAGTATAAGTGGGAGATTGTTGATTTGTATCTTGAAAGCGAGTTTTGGTTGAGCTTGTATCTGATGTTTCTGTTACCACTATTACAATCTCCTATCCGAAATGAATACTTGATTGCATATATCTCGTGTCCCTTATCTCATATATAAGTTAGATCATACGGTTATGTGAAGATCACGTAAGTCTCAGTATGATTGGTCGAGCTTAATGAGATATAAAAGTTTCACAAACGAGACAACTTGAGGACGAGTTGTCGGTATAGGGTGTGGTATAGATAAGTGACTTGACTTGGTTGCTTGTCTCATCTTTGATGCGTCCACGGCGTATTGAAGGATCACGATGAGATGAGTTCTTCTATCGGCCGTCATGAAGAACCAAGATCTCGGTGACTTACGATAATCTAAACCTCGATAAGGTATTAGATGAGTATGAGTTGTTGACCATCACTTTGACTTGTTATGGGTGAGGATTATATGTTCTAACCCAATATTCTCCGCATCTTGGGTGGTGGCGGTGCTTGTATGTCATGCTAGTTATACGTGTCGAGTCACCGTATCCGTTTAGGATGATGGCGTCCCTTAAGGAGCTCAAAGGTTTATTGTACTAAACCTGCGAGGTTGAGTTAGCTCAAGTACAATAATAAGGTTGAGTGGTACTACTTAAGGAATTAAAGATATTAATTATTTTAAGCGAATGGACGTTCGATATCTTAAATCTGGGATTCGTAATATCTAAGTGCAAGCCCCGACTCAACTTGGTAATAAAGGGGTGAGTCGGCATTTATTCTCTAGTGGCATGAATAAATGTTTATAAATTAATTTATGTTCAATTTGAACATAAGATAATTAATTTATTTGAGGCCCATCTTTATTCCTTGCATTTGATCCCTGGGCTGGCCCATCCAGGCCCGTAGCTTGGAAGGAAAATAGGCGCCTACTTTCTCTACATGGCAAGGATTTGATTCTCTTTATCCTACAAGGATATAATTATATTTATGGGATATGCATAGATCCTTTCCATATAGGATTATGGTAATAATCCTTTCCATATAGGATTATGGTAATTTCCATATGGGATTATGGTAATTTCCTTATGGGATTAAGGTAGTGCATTATAAATATGAGGTAAGAGATTAAATCCAGAGAGATGATTAATAATCAACCTCAATATTTTCGTCCATCACCAAGAGAAAGAGGGGTGAGGTTCTCGAAAATTGTGCCAAGAGGATAAAGGGTGATTTTCGAAGCATTCTCCATAGATCGTCCTCACTCGGCGTTGGAGATTGGGCAACCGGATCTGATCCGGAAGGTCAAAGCACGAGTCTCGATCCATTCATACCGGCAGTTCAAAGGTAAACACGAGAAAACCCCAGCGTGTTGCAATTAATTATATAGGTGCATACTGGGTATATAATCAATGTATGGTGAATTAAACATCGAAGATAGATCCTTGGAAGAGGGCTAAACATGGTTTTCCCTACGGTACCCCACCGGGGCCACCGGTGATCCAGGCGATGATCGCCAACAAGTTGGTAAGGCGCGTTTATATCGATAGTGGCGCGTCGATGGCATCCTCTTCAAAGAATGCTTTGACAAGTTAGGAGTAGAGGCGGCGCCTTGCGCGAGCCCGCTACCACTCCAGCAGCCGTGCAAGAAGAGACACGCCCGGATGGGGTGATCGACACGCCGTCACGATGGGAAGGGCACCAACGAGCTACCAAAGTGGTGCGGTTCTTTGTGGTCGGGGCCCGTTCGCCATACTGCGTTATACTTGGGCGAGGCGGCTAAGCAGCAGATGAGCGGTGTGCTCAACCTACCACCGACAATGAAAATCCCACAAGAGGAGGGATAGCCGTGATCGGGAGACCGAGCGAGGCTAAAGAATGCATGCGGGTCGCCTAAGAGTGCGAGGACTTGGTCCGGCAACATAAGCATAGCAATTAAAGCCCGAGGAGTTGGAGCAGGAGAGGGCGTCGTCGGCCCAGAGAACTCGATGGGGAGGTCGCATTGTATGAAAACGAACCATCGAGGTCGTAAAGTTGGCTCTACGGTGTACCTCAACTAAGGAAACAAATCATCCAACTCTAAGGGAATTGAGACGTGTTCTCTTGGTGGCCCTTGATATGATTGGGGTTTCACCATTTATCATCACACACCGTCTCAACATTGACAACGGTAAAACCGTTCGGCAAAAGCAGCGGTTTTTGCGGTAGGCGAAATCAAGTCATCCACGACGAGTGAAGCAATTACTAAAGGCATCTTGTTGAAGTCAAGTATCCGACACGGATAGCCAACCCGGTAATGGTGAAGAAAGGCGGAGGAGGGTGGCGAATGTGCATTGATTATACCGATCTCAACAAACATTGCCCTAAAGATCGTTACCCCTTCCCAACATCGACAAGAAAGTTGGCGCGTTGGTCGGTCTGAAGTCTTGACTTCTGAACTGTCTGAGGATACCACGAGTCACGATGGATGGCGAAGATGCGGCAAACAGCCTTCATTCTGATTTGGTCTTCGCATACAAGAAGATGTCGTTACGACTCGAGAATGCGGGGCCACCTATCAAAGGATGGTAGACAAAATATTCCACCCTACATGGGGCGGAATATGGAAGTGTCGTGGATGACATCGTCGTCGAGAGCATTGAGGAGGCGCATGTGTTGCCGACCTCGGGATCGTCCTCGACCTACTCGAGAAAAGTCGACCTAAAGCTAAACCCCATAAATGCACATTCGCGATTCGGTCCGGAAAATTTACGGGTCTTTGGGTTTCCTGAGAGGGTTTAAAGCGATCCGTCGAGGTTCGAACCATTGTGGAGATGAAGATGTCAAAAACAATCCACGCGTACACAAGCTAACGGTGCTGCATCGCCGCTTTCGATCGTTTTCTTTGAAAGCCACGGATAGCGGCTCCTTCTTCAAAATACTCAAAAAGGCTCGGAGTTCTCACGGAATGACATACACGAGTCCGCCTTTGAAGACCTCAAGAACTACCTCGCCAAAGCCCCACACTATCCGTCCCAAAGAAGGAGGTCCTTTCCTATACCTCGCCGCCTCGGGCGAAACCATAAGTCTGATCTTGATGCGAGAGGAAGGGCCAACTTCCGTGTATTTCATCATCCGAGCATTAAAGGACCGAAACAAGTATCGACCTTTGGAGAAGCTGTTGGCATTAATAAATCTTGCAAGAAGATTACTGCCATACTTCCATGCACATCCCATACAAGTCCTCATCGATCACCCACTTGACAAGTATTGGCGAGCCGAAAGCTCTCGGGGAGAATTACGAAATGGGCAATTGAATTAGGCGAACACGACACGTCTTTTGCCCTCGCCAAGCCATCAGGGTCAAGCTCTGAGACTTCCTTGTCGAGGCTAACCCACGAGATCTAGAAGCCCAACGAGTCCGTGTCGAGACAATGCGAGCCGAACCTATAGATAAAACTCTAGAGGATTCTTTGGCAAGTCTCGTCGGCAGGGCTTGAGGGAAGCGAGTAGCGGAGGCGGTATCCTACTTTTAGGACCCGGATGGCGAGATCACATATGCACTTGAGTTCGCATTTAAAAATACGAACAACGAAGTGGAATCTGAAAGCCTTAATTGCGGGACTTAGCTAGCACAAATCCTTCGTGCAGGCCGTGCAGTCCATAGTGACTCTCAAGTCATAGTGAGTCACATCTTTGGGAAAGTATGAGGCAAAACGCAACAGGATGAAAAATACCTTGAAAAAGCAGCTTACAACAAGCTTTCTCACACTTCCAGTTAGTTCGCATCGAGGAGCAAAATAGCGGTGACATATTAAGCAAATTAGCCTCGTGGGTCGACGAACTCGCCCGATGAAGAAGTCCAAAGCGAAGCATAGCGATGGCGACATTGGAACCGAGGTCGACATAGTATCGACGACGAACTAATTGGATGACCCCATTCGAGAATACACGGAAAGGCGAGCTACCCCACGACAAGTTCGAGGCCGGGAAGATCTTGAGCAAATCTGCGATATCGCGCAGAGCAGGAATTCTCTATAGAAAATCATATCTCGACCTCTCCTAAGGTGCCTGGGTCGACACGGCTAACTACGTACTACGAGAAGTACATGAAGGATCGTGTGGAAGTCACATCGGACCCCGCGCCCTATCGAAGAAAGTCAAATGCGATGGGGTACTATTGGCGAAAATGTTCCGAGGACTCAATCGATCTCGTGAAGAAATGTCCAAGTGCCAAATCCATGGAAGCGTCGAAAGCTCTTGATAAACGCGCATTTACGTTTATAGTTGATATTTGAAGATGAGTTTAGCTCGTTTAATAATGCGTTTACGTATCGATTCCTAATGTTTTATCTATTTTTAGAAGATCTGCTCTTGGGTGTTCTTTTGGTGTTGTGTAGGTCTATATGTTGAAAATCGAAGCAAGGAGCGGCCGAGCCAAAACATACAATCTGGCGTGTTTCTAGCGACCACCTGGCGGTCGCTAGGTCGGCCGCTAGGAAACACGCGCGAGAACCCGAAGACCGCGACCGCAAGAACAGCCAGCGAAGCGAAGCCTAGCGCGAAAGCCAGGACGATTTCGCGACCACTTGAGTATGGCTAGCGACCGCTAGTAAGGTCGCAGTGCAGCGGCGCAGAGGCGACCGCGGGCGAAGAAGGCAGCGAGGATTACCTCGCGACCACACCCAGCGACCGCGAAGGGTGGTCGCGAGGCAGCAGCGAGAAGAAAAATTAGGGTTTGGGGTGTGCCTATATATATGGCAACACCCCCTCGCGCCCCAGGAGCCTCCATTCACGCCCAAACCTAGTTTTACTTCAGTTTTCCTCAGTTTTTCAATTCTTTAGCTTTAGTCTTCGTTTAGTTTAATTCTAGTATTGTTTTTACGTTATTCTAGTTTAGTTTATAGTTTAGTTATCGATCGGAGCGTTTTGTCCGATCGTTTTCCTTTATTTTCCGTTCGTTTGCTTGGGATTGGATTCAAGACCAACCATTGTTCATCCGACGCTTCCCTACGGGTTTTATTTATTTAATTTCTGTTTTTATGGTTAATTCGTATTTTATTCCGTTTATTATGTCCGGCTAGTTTTCTATTCTAATCTAGGGTTTGCATGATTCGATCCTATATGTTGTGAGTTACGCTTTCGTTATTTACCTTCGAGGCATGATTCATGATTCATAGTGCTTATTTATATGTGTTGATTTCTAATCAATCTTGATGCATATCTAGTTGCGGTTAATGGCGTATCGTATTAATTGTCAATCGATCTTGAATGCATGATCTGAATAAGCCTTGAGTCGTGAATGGCGAGATAGGACATTCGTAGGAAGCATATTCTTAGTGATCCGTTTGGGTTGCTTATTTTCCTCTAGAGGCGTAAGCGTGATAGGAAAATTAGTAATCAATACCCATAATTGTCGAATGGCGAAGTTGTTGGTTATATATGTGATCTTCCGTCTTATGCGGATTAAAGCGGTTAGTAATAAGCGGGATAAACATCGTTGTGGATAGGATTGGTGCATCCCTGTGGGTTAGTCTTTCTTTATAAATCATCTTTATTGATTTTATCGCTTTGTTTATAATTACGTTTGGTTACCTTTGCTTTGGTTTATTTCAAGCCCTAAAACATCTCACCCTTATTCTCGTGCTTGGATAATGATGAATTGTCGTTGAATTAGCTTCGTGTTTTGGATTGCAATCTCGTGGATCGATATACTTAAGCACCTATAATTACACTTTTACGTGTGAAAAGGCGATCAAATTTTGGCGCCGTTGCCGGGGATTGTTAAGATCACATAGGAATAATTTGACGATTTGGATTTATTAATTCAAGTTATATATATATATTATTATTTATTTTTGAAAGTGCTAATTTCTCTCTTTTCTCAGGTGGTTTATGCGTACAAGATCTCAGGGACCTCCTGAAGTATTTTTAGATCCCGAGATCGAAAGCTCTCAAAGGAGAAGAGGACGAGAGAAGAGACGGGCTGAAATGGCGGCCGATCCATAAAGCAGGGCATTCCTCCCGAGCAAGTTGCACGTATGCTAGGCGACTTTGCGAGATGCGGCGTCGGATGACGAACATGGGAATCATTGTCCTGCTCCGGATGAAGACCCTCGAACCACATGTACCGACATCCTACGAGCAGTTCGAGGAGGCGGTTGGGGCCCTGCGTAGATGCAAATAATTTCGAGCTCAAACCGTACTGATCGGTATGGTCGAGGGGAGGCGGTTTGGGGAGGAGTCACGGAAGACCGAATGCGCATCTCGAGGCGTTTCTCGACATTTGTGACACCATCAAGCGAATGGGGTGCCACAAGACACAATCCGGATCGCATGTTCGGTTTCTCATTCTGCACCACCGGTGAAAGATTGGTTCAAGAGTTTGGACCGGTGGCATCGACACTTGGGGAAACTTTGTGAGAAGTTTCTTCGAAATACTTTCCGCCGTGGCCTTGAAGATCATTGCGAAATCTCATTTTGCGAACCACGGCGAATCATTATTCGAGGCATGGGAGAGATTCGAGGTCTATTGAGACGATGTCCACAAAATGGGTTCTCGAGGAGCAACAAATCACTCGGTTCGGTGGGTGACATGGCGGGCGAGGAGTATGGTGGATGCGTCGGCGGGGATGCCTATTGAACCGACACATAGGCGAGGCAAGCCGTATTGTAGAAGAGATGGTGCGCAACGACTATCGATGGCCAGCGGAGAGAACGCCATCGTTCAAGCATTTCTTTGAGAGTGATTGAAATATGGCGACCTCGTGAAGAAGTTCAATCTTTTGAAGAGTCGATTGAAGCGAGCGTGAGTCACATCAATCGGAGAAGTCATTCAAATTTCCAACAACCTTGAAGACTTGAATACTCGAATTCGATTCGAGCCGAGGAAGCCAAGTCTCGAAGACATGATGCGTGATTGGTTGTAAGCAACCAACAATTGTAACGAATCGAATTCGTTCATCGGCAACACCGGCGGAAGATAAATCACTTGGGTCGATGTGGCGGCTATGGGAAAACACATAAAGATGTTGGAAGCTCAAATCGGTCAAATTGCCGTACAAGTGAATGCTCTACAAAAGGCGGGCCAATTTCCGAGTGTCTGGTGAACCGAAGAGTCGATGTTTCGCCATTCGGACGAGGTGGGCGAGCCTACCCGAGCCCTACCGAGAAAGAAGAGCAAGGAAGCACATCGACGAGAAACTTCGCGACCGAGCTCGCGACCATGAGCCCGATCGCGAGCCATCTGGTTTGTCCCCGGACGCCCGCGATCGGCGCGCCACAAGACGCGACCGCGAGCTATCCGAATATCCGCGCACGAGTTGTTCGCGGCGACCAGCTTCGCAAACCCGACCATGACACTCGATCAAAGCACATGGCGAGAAATCAGCGCGACTCGCGCCATAGCTTCGCCGCGAGGAAGGAGTCCAGCAGCAGCAGATTCCTCGCGACCTTCCCAGTGATCGCGAGTCGACCGCGAGGCGCCCCAAAGGCTAATCCTCGCACGTATATTCCTCCGGCCCGTTTAAAGTCGACTTGTCAGTCGAAATATGACGATGAGTTTGCTCGTTTCAAAGAGGTATTCGGAAAGTTGAGATAAATTTGCCTCTCTTTGAGCGTTGCGAAACATGCCGAGCTACATGAAGTTCTTAAAGGCGCTTGCCAAGAAGAAGAAACTTGGGAAATTTGAGAAAATTTCCCTATCCAAGAATGCGGTGCCGTCTTGCAAAAGAAGCTCCCTTTGAGCGAAAAGATCCCGCGGTTTCACGTTAGAGTGCGAGATCGCCGGCGATTTTCCCAAATGTTTTATGCGACTTGGGGCAAGCATCAATCGATGCCGTTGAGCGTTTTCAACCGGCTACACCTTGGAAAGATGAAGCCGGCGAAGATCTCATCGATGATGGTGACCGATCGGTCACATATCAAAAGGTATCGTCGAAGGCGTGTTGGTAAGAATTGGGTTTTGTTTTCCTGCGACTTTGTTATTCTTGATATTCCGAATTGAACAACAACCACTAATCCTTAGTAGACCTTTTCTAGCAACCGGTCGTGCGTTGATTGATGTGCGGGAAGGAAACCTCACGTTTCGTGTTAACAATGAGGAGCTCAAAATTTCCATATCTGACGCCATCAAGCAACCCGGCGTTGGGAAGCCGGAAGATTGTTGCTCGATCATAATCACTCTCGCCGCCACGTCCGCATTTAGAGGTTCTCGACCTATTGAGGAAGCGTGAGAAGAAGAAGTGGACTCGGCATGGAACTCCGAGTGTTTCATTCAAGTTTGGGGGCCCTTCCATAGTCGGTGGTGGTCATCCGTAAATCACGAAGTTTAAAGGTTCCACAAGTCGAGAAAGATGTCGAGTGCTACTAAAATGCCGATTAGCGAGGTTAGTGATGGTCTAGCTAAAGGCGTTAAAGTAAGCACTTGTTGGGAGGTAACCCAGCGTTTTCTTTGTTTTGTTTTCATGTTTTGTTTTTGTTTTCGTTTGTGTTGTTTTTTTTGTGTCGTGTCTGTTTTTCTTTTCGTTTTAGGTATACAGCCGATCAACGAGTTAAGTGAAGTGTGTTAATCCATGTGGCGAATGACGATAGAAAATTTTTGTGAAATTTAATGATAGTGCACATGATATGTTAGAAAATGACGCATGAATGACGTGAGATGGCTTAGCTTGTTGTTTTTCACCATTTGCTTAACCCGTGAAACTTGAGCTTCACCGTATACATATCTTGATCTGATTTCTTTTAATTGTGTGATATCATGCATGTGATTATCTTCTAGAACTTGCCGTGTTTACGTGTCGAGGCTATGATATGTGTTTCAATTTGGAAAGGATAAAGGCCATCTTTGTTAACCACATTTTCACCCAAACACTAACCCGATGATATATACCATTTGTCGCCTTCTTTGAGCCTTTATTAGACTTTTCTTTCGATTAACGGATGATAGGGGTGAGGATGGATATGGGAATCAAAAGGTTGAAATTTTGATGTAGTTATGACGAGAAAAGTTTATTTTAGAAAAATACATACGTGGTAAAGAATAGTACCTTTGTTCGTGATTATTAAACCCTATAAGCTCTAGAAAAGAAAAGAAAAAGAAAAATGATAAGTTCACTATGAGTGTTGAGCATAAAGGGTCTTTAATCAAAGTATAGGTACCTTTTGAGGCATGAAGCGTCGATTTAGCACGTTGGGAAAGAAGAAAATGGACAAAGTCCATATGTGTCGAAAAGTATAAATGGGGTGCTTGGAATATTTTGAGTCACTTAGCCATATATTATCCTACCTTAACCAATGTGCCTACATTATAACCTATGAAAAGTCCTCTTTGATCCTCATTTGAACACATTTGTGTGGTGGAGATGTTAGAAAGCGGCAAGCCTATGGTAAGATGTTGCATTGCTTTGATCTTTGAGTGTATACGTCCTTAATTTCTTTATGAGTTTGAGTGTATTCTATATATTTTACGCACATGCCTTTGTGAGGTTGAATTAAATGAGTTTTACCGTAAATTGTTGTTTGTGTTGAGTGGACTAACGTCGTCATGTGCACTAATATTTTTGAGCGTTGATATGTTTGGAGGCTAGAATGGTTATCCTCTTTGCTATGCTCGTTGATCTTCGTTTGTCTTTACATTACATTTTTGTTTGAGGACAAACAATGCTTTAAGTTTGGGGGTTTGATAAGCGCGCATTTTACACGTTTATAGTTGATATTTGAAGATGAGTTTAGCTCGTTTAATGTGCGTTCGTATCGATTCCTAATGTTTTATCTATTTTTAGAAGATCTGCTCTTGGGTGTTCTTTTGGTGTTGTGTGGGTCTATATGTTGAAAATCGAAGCAAGGAGCGGCCTTACGAGCCAAAACATACAATCTGGCGTGTTTCTAGCGACCAGCCTAGCGGTCGCTAGGTCGGCCGCTAGGAAACACGCGAGAACCCGAAGACCGCGACCGAAGAACGCGCCCATGAGCAGAAGCCTGCGCGAGAAAGCCACTGGGCGATTTCTCGCGACCACTGAGTATGGCTAGCGACCGCTAGTAAGGTCGCGAGTGCCGAGCGGCGCAAGGGCGACCGCGGGCGAGAAGGCAGCGAGGATTACCTCGCGACCACACTAGCGACCGCGAAGGGTGGTCGCGAGGCGGCGCGAAGAAAATTAGGGTTTGGGGTGTGCCTATATATATGGCAACACCCCCTCGCGCCCCAGGAGCCTCCATTCACGCCCAAACCTAGTTTTACTTGAGTTTTCCTCAGTTTTCAATTCTTTAGCTTTAGTCTTCGTTTAGTTTAATTCTAGTATTGTTTTCGTTATTCTAGTTTAGTTTATAGTTTAGTTATCGATCGGAGCGTTTTGTCCGATCGTTTTCCTTTATTTTCCGTTCGTTTGCTTGGGATTGGATTGAAGACCAACCATTGTTCATCCGGCGCTTCCCTACGGGTTTTATTTATTTAATTTCTGCTTTTATGGTTAATTAAGTATTTTATTCCGTTTATTATGTCTCGCTAGTTTTCTATTCTAATCCAGGGTTTGCATGATTCGATCCTATATGTTGTGAGTTACGCTTTCGTTATTTACCTTCCGGGCATGATTCATGATTCATAGTGCTTATTTATATGTGTTGATTTCTAATCAATCTTGATGCATATCTAGTTGCGGTTAATGGCGTAATCGTATTAATTGTCAATCGATCTTGAATGCATGATCTGAATAAGCCTTGAGTCGTGGCGAGATAGGACATTCGTAGGAAGCATATTCTTAGTGATCCGTTTGGGTTGCTTATTTTCCTCTAGAGGCGTCGTGATAGGGAAAATTAGTAATCAATACCCATAATTGTAAATGGCGAAGTTGTTGGTTATATATGTGATCTTAGTCTTATGCGGATTAAAGCGGTTAGTAATAAGCGGGATAAACATCGTTGTGGATAGGATTGGTGCATCCCAGGGTTAGTCTTTCTTTATAAATCATCTTTCGTGATTTTATCGCTTTGTTTTATAATTACGTTTGGTTACCTTTGCTTTGGATTTATTTCCAAGCCTAAAACATCTCACCCTTATTACGTGCTTGGATAATGATGAATTGTCGTTGAATTAGCTTCGTGTTTTCGGATTGCAATCTCGTGGATCGATGCTTAACACCTATAATTACACTTTTACGTGTGAAAAGGAGGCGATCAAATTTTAGGCGCCGTTCTTGGATTGTTAAGATCACATAGGAATAATTTGACGATTTGGATTTATTAATTCAAGTTATATATATATATTATTATTTATTTTGAAAGTGCTAATTTCTCTTTTCTCGAATGGTTTATCGTCTGAGATCTCGGGGACCTCACAAGTATTTTTAGATCCCGAGATCGAAAGCTCTCAAAGGAGAAGAGGGCGAGAGAAGAGACGGGCTGAAATGGCGGCCGATCCATAAAACAGGGCATTCCTCCCGAGCAAGTTGCGTATGCTAGGCGACTTTGCGAGAGATCTGCGTCGGATGACGAACATGGAATCATTGTCCTGCTCGGATGAAAGACCACGAACCACATGTACCGACATCCCACGAGCAGTTCAAGGAGGCGGTTGGGGCCCTGCGTAGATGCAATAATTTCGAGCTCAAACCGTACCGATCGGTATGGTCCAGGGAGCGGTTTGGGGAGGAGTCACGGAAGACCGAATGCGCATCTCGAGGCGTTTCTCGACATTTGTGACACCATCAAGCAGAATGGGGTGCCACAAGACACAATCCGGATCGCATGTTCGGTTTCTCATTGCTGTGACGAGTGAAAGATTGGTTCAAGTTTGGACCGGTGGCATCGACACTTGGAAACTTTGTGAAGTTTCTTTCGAAATACTTTCCGCCCGGCGCAGAAGATCATTGCGAAATCTCTCATTTTGCGAACCACGGCGAATCATTATTCGAGGCATGGGAGAGATTCGAGGTCTATTGAGGCGATGTCCACAAAATGGGTTCTCGAGGCAACAAATCACTCGGTTCTACGTGGGTGACATGGCGGGCGCGAGGAGTATGGTGGATGCGTCGGTGAGGGGATGCCTATTGAACCGACACAGAGCGAGGCAAGCCGTATTGTAGAAGAGATGGCTGCCAACAGCTATCAATGGCCAACGGAGAACGCCATCGTTCAGCATTGCTTTGTTGAGAGTGATTCAAATATGGCGACCTCGTGAAGAAGTTCAATCTTTTGAAGAGTCAGTTGAAACGAACGTGAGTCACATCAATCGTAGAAGTCATTCAAATTTCCAACAACCTTGAAGAAGCTTCAATACTCGAATTCGATTCGAGAGCCAGGAAGCCAGTCTCGAAGACATGATGCGTGAGGTTGGTTGTAAGCAACCAACAATTGGCAACGAATCAGAATTCGTTCATCAGCAACACCGGGCAGAAGATAAATCACTTGGAGTCGACTGTGACGGCTATGGGAAAACACATAAAGATGTTGGAAGCTCAAATCGGTCAAATTGCCGTACAAGTGAATGCTCTACAAAAGACGGGCCAATTTCCGAGTAATGTCTGGGTGAACCCAAGAGTCGATGTTTCGCCATTCGGACGAGGGTGGGCGAGCCTACCCGAGCCCTACCGAAAGAAGAGCAAGGAAGCACACTGACGCAGAAACTCGCGACCGAGCTCGCGATCATGAGCCCGATCGCGAGCCATCCCAAGTTTGTCCCAGGGCGCCCGCGGCCGGCCTTGGCCACAAGCGCGACCGCGAGCTATCCGAATATCCGCGCACGAGTTGTTCGCGGCGACCCAGCCGCAAACCCGACCGCGAGCACTCGATCAAAGCACATGGCGAGAATCGCCAGCGAGCTCGCGCAAGCTTCGCACGCGAGGAAGGAGTCCAACACAGCAGCAGATTCCTCGCGACCTTCCCAGTGGTCGCGAGGTCGACCGAGGCGCCCCAAAGGCTAATCCTCGCACGTATATTCCTCCGGCCCGTTTCCAGTCGACTTGTCAAGTCGAAATATGGCGTGGGTTTGCTCGTTTCAAAGAGGTATTCCGAAAGTTGAGATAAATTTGCCTCTCTTTGAGCGTTGCGAAACATGCTGGGCTACATGAAGTTCTTAAAAGGCAGCTTGCAAGTGAAGAAACTTGGGAAATTTGAGAAAATTTCCTATCCAAGAATCGCAATGCCGTCTTGCAAAAGCTCCCTTTGAAGCGAAAGATCCCTGCGGTTTCACGTTAGAGTGCGAGATCGCCGAGCGATTTTCCCAAATGTTTTATGCGACTTGGGGCAAGCATCAATCGATGCCGTTGAGCGTTTTCAACCGGCTACACCTTGGAAAGATGAAGCCGGCGAAGATCTCATGATGATGGTGACCGATCGGTCACATATCAAAAGGTATCGTCGAAGACGTGTTGGTAAATTGGGATTTTGTTTTTCTGCCGACTTTGTTATTCTTGATATTCCCGAATTCAAACAACAACCACTAATCCTTGGTAGACCTTTTCTAGCAACTGGTCGTGCGTTGATTGATGTGCAGGAAGGAAACCTCACGTTTCGTGTTAACAATGAGGAGCTCAAAATTTCCATATACGACGCCATCAAGCAACCCGACGTTGGGAAGCCGGAAGATTGTTGCTCGATCATAATCACTCTGCCGCTCCGTCCCGCATTTAGGGGTTCTCGACCTATTGAGGAAGCGTGAGAAGAAAGAAGTGGACTCGGCATGGAACTCAGAGTGTTTCATTCAAGTTTGGGGGCCACTTCCATAGTCGGTGGTGGTCATCCGTAAATCACGAAGTTTAAAGGTTCCACAAGTCGAGAAAGATGTCAAGTGCTACTAAAATGCCGATTGACGAGGTTAGTGATGGTCTAGCTAAAGGCGTTAAAGTAAGCACTTGTTGGGAGGTAACCCAGCGTTTTCTTTGTTTTGTTTTCATGTTTTGTTTTGTTTTCGTTTGTGTTGTTTTTGTGTCGTGTCTCTGTTTTTCTTTTCGTTTTGGTATACACGATCAACGAGTTAAGTGAAGTGTGTTAATCCATGTGGCGATGACGATAGAAAATTTTTGTGAAATTTAATGATAGTGCACATGATATGTTAGAAAATGACGCATGAATGACGTGAGATGGCTTAGGCTTGTTGTTTTCACCATTTGCTTAACCCGTGAAACTTGAGCTTCCTTTGTATACATATCTTGATCTGCTTTTTTAATTGTGTGATATCATGCATGTGATTATCTTCTAGAACTTGCCGTGTTTACGTGTCGAGGCTAATATGTGTTTCAATTTGGAAAGGATAAAGGCCGTCTTTGTTAACCACATTTTCACCCAAACACTAACCCGATGATATATACCATTTGTCGCCTTCTTTGAGCCTTTATTAGACTTTTTCTTCGATTAACCGGATGATAGGGGTGAGGATGGATATGGGAATCAAAGGGGTTGAAATTTTGATGTAGTTATGGCGAGAAAAGTTTATTTTAGAAAAATACATACGTGGTAAAGAATAGTACCTTTGTTCGTGATTATTAAACCCTATAAGCTCTAGAAAAGAAAAGAAAAAGAAAAATGATAAGTTCACTATGAGTGTTGAGCATAAAGGGTCTTTAATCAAAGTATAGGTACCTTTTGAGGCATGAAGCGTCGATTTAGCACGTTGGGAAAGAAGAAAATGGACAAAGTCCATATGTGTCGAAAAGTATAAATGGGGTGCTTGGAATATTTTTGAGTCACTTAGCCATATATTATCCTACCTTAACCAATGTGCCTACATTATAACCTATGAAAAGTCCTCTTTGATCCTCATTTGAACACATTTGTGCGGTGGAGATGTTAGAAAGCGGCAAGCCTATGGTAAGATGTTGCATTGCTTTGATCTTTGAGTGTATACCGTCCTTAATTTCTTTATGAGTTTGAGTGTATTCTATATATTTTACGACATGCCTTTGTGAGGTTGAATTAAATGAGTTTTTGCCGTAAATTGTTGTTTGTGTTGAGTGGACTAACGTCGTCATGTGCACTAATATTTTTGGCGTTGATATGTTTGGGAGGCTAGAATGGTTATCCTCTTTGCTATGCTCGTTGATCTTCGTTTGTCTTTACATTACTGCTTTTGTTTGAGGACAAACAATGCTTTAAGTTTGGGGGTTTGATAAGCGCATTTTACGTTTATAGTTGATATTTGAAGATGAGTTTAGCTCGTTTAATGTGCGTTCACGTATCGATTCCTAATGTTTTATCTATTTTTAGAAGATCTTGCTCTTGGGTGTTCTTTTGGTGTTGTGTAGGTCATATGTTGAAAATCGAAGCAAGGAGCACGCACGAGCCAAAACATAATCTGGCGTGTTTCTAGCGACCAGCTAGCGGTCGCTAGGTCGGCCGCTAGGAAACACTGCGAGAACCCGGAAGACCGCGACCGCAAGAACAGCGCCCATGAAGCGAAGCCTAGCGAAAAGCCATGGGACGATTTCGCGACCACTTGAGTATGGCTAGCGACCGCTAGTAAGGTCGCGAGTACAAGCGGCGCAAGAGGCGACGCGGGCGAGAAGGCAGCGAGATTACCTCGCGACCACGCCTAGCGACCGAAGGGTGGTCGCGAGGCAGCGCGAAGAAGAAAATTAGGGTTTGGGGTGTGCCTATATATGGCAACACCCTCGCGCCCCAGGAGCCTCCATTCACGCCCAAACCTAGTTTTACTTCAGTTTTCCTCAGTTTTTCAATTCTTTAGCTTTAGTCTTCGTTTAGTTTAATTCTAGTATTGTTTTTACGTTATTCTAGTTTAGTTTATAGTTTCGTTATCGATCGGAACGTTTTGTCCGATCGTTTTCCTTTATTTTCCGTTCGTTTGCTTGGGATTGGATTCAAGACCAACCATTGTTCATCCGACGCTTCCCTACGGGTTTTATTTATTTAATTTCTGTTTTTATGGTTAATTCGTATTTTATTCCGTTTATTATGTCGGCTAGTTTTCTATTCTAATCCTAGGGTTTGCATGATTCGATCCTATATGTTGTGAGTTCTGCTTTCGTTATTTACCTTCCAGGCATGATTCATGATTCATAGTGCTTATTTATATGTGTTGATTTCTAATCAATCTTGATGCATATCTAGTTGCCGGTTAATGACGTAACTGTATTAATTGTCAATCGATCTTGAATGCATGATACGAATAAGCCTTGAGTCGTAACTGAGATAGGACATTCGTAGGAAGCATATTCTTAGTGATCCGTTTGGAGTTGCTTATTTTCCTCTAGAGACGTAACTGTGATAGGGAAAATTAGTAATCAACTGCCGCAATTGTCGTAACTGAAGTTGTTGGTTATATATGTGATCTTCCGTCTTGTCTGGATTAAAACGGTTAGTAATAAGCAGGATAAACATCGTTGTGGATAGGATTGGTGCATCCCTAGGGTTAGTCTTTCTTTATAAATCATCTTTCGTGATTTTATCGCTTTGTTTTATAATTCTGTTTGGTTACCTTTGCTTTGGATTTATTTCCGAAGCCCTAAAACATCTCACCCTTATTCTGTGCTTGGATAATGATGAATTGTCGTTGAATTAGCTTCTGTGTTTTCGGATTGCAATCTCTGTGGATACGATACTTCGCTTACCCTATAATTACACTTTTTACGTGTGAAAAAGGAGCGATCAGCTACCTCAAACCGACCTCGCCAGCATGCAAAGCCCTTGGCCATTTATGCAATGGGGGATCGACATCGTAGGTCCTTTTTGCAAAGCTCCAGGACAGTTTCAATTCCTAATTATCGCAATCGACTATTTTACGAAGTGGGTGGAAGCCGAACCCTTGGTGAAAATCACGAGCAAAAACGCCCTCAACTTCGTCTGGAAAAACATCGTGTGTCGCTTCGGCATCCCTCATATCCTTATTTCGGATAATGGGACACAATTCACGGATAAAATGTTCAAAGAATGGTGCCAAGAGCTTCGGATCCAGCAAAAATTCACCTCGGTGGCTCATCCTCAAGCAAATGGTCAAACTGAAGTCACCAACAGAACAATCGTGAAGGGACTCAAGACTCGCCTCGATCGAGTAAAGGGGAATTGGGTGGAAAATTTACCGCAAGTCCTATGGTCGTATCGAACTACACCCCGGATGTCGAACGAAGAAACACCCTATAGCTTGACGTACGGAACCGAAGCAGTGATCCCTGCAGAGATCGGTATGCCGAGCCCCCGTACCATTCACTTCTCGGCTGAAGCAAACGAGGAAAATCTATGAACTGATCTAGATCTGCTCGAAGAAAAGAGAGACCTCGCCTACATCAAGGAAGCTCGGTATAAGCAACAAGTAGCTCGGTACTACAACCAAGTGTCAACACCGACAATTCCAAGTATGCGACCTCGTGCTTGAAATAATGATGTCGATAAAGCCAAGCTCGGTGGCTGGAAGCCACATGGGAAGGACCGTGCAGTCATCAAGTCCTCGGGAAAGGGTCATACAAGCTCGCTCATATATCCGTAGCAAATACCCAAAGACGTGGCACATCATTCATCTGAAGAAATATTTTCATAAGTGTCAAAAGTTGAGTCTGTCGCGTCGTTGAGTCCGTTCGGTCGTATCATCGAGTCTGTTCAGTTGTGTCTTTGGGTCTTGTTTTTTTATTACATCGTTCTCTATCAATAAAATCTTTTTTTTGCATGATTTGTTTGTCACTTATGCATACTATCTCTTCTCCATACCCTCTTCGGAGGACTCTAACTATACCCTCGACGGAGGACAGAACTCAAACGCGCGTGAGGGGACCACCCCTAGCGATAAAACTTGCCAAATAAGGAACCAATACCTCCGTTTATTTCAGGGAAGAGGGGACCACCCCGAGCGATAAAACTTGCCAAAATAGGAACCAATACCTCCGTTTATTTCGGGGAAGCGGGGACCACCCCGAGCAATATTTCTTGCCAAAACAGGAACCCATACCTTCGTACGAGGATGAAATACCTTCGTATATTTCGAGGATGAATACCTTCGTACGAGGATGGAATACCTTCGTTTATTTCGAGGATGAATACCTTCGTTTATTACGAGGACGAACTACCTTAGTTCATTTAAGGACGAACTACCTTTGTACGAGGACGAACTAGTTAAAAAAAATAATAATAATAATTCTTATTTCAAAGTATACAGTTTGTACATCACGAGGACGAAGAGGGCCCAGGAGGCCGGGAAAAGCTGAGCCAATCCCTAGCAAAATCGGGATTCAACAGAGTATCTATACTAATCCTACCTCTACCTCGTCCTCGATCTACGCTAAGAGACCTGCCTGATCGACCTCGGCCACTCAACGATGCAGCCCTGCTAGATCGACCTCGACCGCTCGATGATGCCCGACTTCGGCTCCTTGAGGGTCCACGTCTCTCTTGGGCTATAGCGTGTCTCTCTGAGCTCGTCACTCCGTGAAGAAAGATCCGGAGCAGTTGAGGTCCCAGCGCAGACGGAGAAGTCCCGAAGGCGAGAAGCCCGGCGAAGAAGAGGCCTCTGTATCCGGTTGAAGCAGTTCTTCGAGCTGTGGTTGACGAGCAATGACAGTCTTATATATGCCTCCGATCCTTTTCAATTCGGCGAACTACTCAAGAAAGCGCAAGGATTTCTTGCCGTACTCACGCTGTACCTCGCCGCGTGACGGCCCTCAATAACCTTGGCCTCGACCTCAGGAATGGTCATCCCACCACTTCGGTGGATGACTTCCTCGTACTCGGAGTGCTCCTCGACAGCTTGTTTTAGCCTCCTCCTTGGCAATCTCGAACCTCTCCTCCAAATCCAAGAGGCGAGCCTGAAGCTCGTCACAGCTCTCCTGGGCAGCCCTAAGCTTCGCGTCAGCCTCTGCCTGCACATGGTCTAGCTGTTCCCTCAAATGGAGGAGTTCGATCTCTTTTGATTCGAGAGCCCGTCAAAACTTGATGTGATTTAACGAGGGAAACATCGGGCATTTCGGGAGAAGATCGAACAAAGAAAAACAAGAAAGGCAAGTCTCTTGGGATGAGCAAAAATTTTATTAAGGCCTTTAAGGCAAAGTCAACAACAACATATGTATATTTACAAGTTGGTCTACAAAAAAAAAAAAAAAAAAAAAAAAGAGGGATCAACTGACCCTCCGGAAACTCGCCTCAATCCCAGCCACTGGCCCCTTTGACTTGGGAAGCGGCGACCTCCTCTGCCGACTTTAGCCACTTGACCACCTCCTCGACCCGAGCGGCTCCAACCGCCTCCCCGCTCTCGGGAGGCTTCGGCCGTCGGGGACCCCGGAGCTCGACATCCTCCGAAGCATTAGCTACCACCTCACCCGATCCCTTCTTAAGGTCGGCCATCATGGCGTCAAGCATGGGGTCGCGGTCCACCGGCCAGGCACGGACAGACTCCGCGGTCAGCAAAACTGATGATGAAGTCAGGCTCTGCAAAGACGGCAACGTTCGCACCATGAGCAAGGACCACGGAATAAGACCGCAGTAAGGTTTCGTCCTCCATCACCTCATGCCCATATTTGGATTTATCCAACTCTGGGTAATCCTCGGCAACTTCTTCGATGACGTCCGAGACTGCTCGTTTATTCAACACCTCGGCCACGCCCACGGCCAGCCCTGTCACGACCTGACTATTTAATTACTTAATTAACCAAATAATCAGGTCATGACTGGTTTAATAATCGATAATCTCTTATTAACAATAATTGTTAGGGAATAGATTTAAAAAAAAAACAAATGGACAGCATAACATTTGAAAATGAAATAAGCCAACCTGCACTCAGAAAGTATCCAACTACGGCAATTATCAAAATGAGGACACGGCTCACCATTTATATAAAAGGTTTCAAAATATTTACATGGTTTATCAAAAGTACGGTTTCAAAGTTTCAGGGTTCTAGCGAAGATTAATGAATATCATGTATGAAGACATGATATTCGTACATAATCAATCAAAATAAAAGATCAAGATGATATCTCATTTCGGTTTACCGTACACCTCCTTCATACTCAACCCTGCATAATAAAAGCAGTTTGGAGGGCATGAGTACCGAAAGTACTCGATGGATAATGCCAATCTATCTTTCAAATTAACCATTTTGTTCAAGAAAAGCCTTTCTTTCAAATAGCAGTTCATAAGACGATTGATTTAGTGATTCATAAGAAAATTTCACATAATATCATGTCACCACACTTTATTTTGAAACATACCGGCATAACATACCCGAGTTGGTCCCGGGATCACAACCACGGTCATACCCTATCTACGTCATTCGGTAGGGAAGTAGGCCTCCTTCCCAATACCATGGCCGACTACATTTGCAAGCTCACGACCATCTACCCGTACGATAATTCACATTTTCCTCTGCGGATAGGTAATTGCCGTCATACCCACAATGTGGTAAAACATTTAGCATGATTATCATGTGGTGATCAAATGTTTTCACAAGAAATCAAACTCATAACATATCATATGTTTAGCTTCAAAATAAAGTTCGTGTGCATTACCCACCTCGTGACGTTCAATCCAACAGTTTGGTTCTTCGCTCTTTACTTCTCGATTTCCTTGCTGGATCCTTAAACATAAAGATTATGATAAATCTTTAGTAACCTTCCTTTATAATTTAGATATATGTTAACAACTATCAATTAACATATAACTTGTTTTATTAACGCCTAATTCTACCGAAATTTCGTGAGTAACATCTGTAATATGTAGCCCAAATACACCAAACTACACCAATCTTATCCCAAACTCCTCAATATCATCATCATATCATCAAACATACATTTAGGAACCTTATACATGAGTAATATCATCTAATTCAACGTTAATCGCCTAAGGCGATTTAACTCGATATATATATACATTTCGACATTTTGAACATCTACCACCTATAAATTATCAAATATCACATAATTATGTTAAATTAACATCATTGATCATTAATTCATGATCCATTCAATTATAGATCCATTATATCACATATGAACATAACTTTAACCTAAACTTTAATTTTTGTAACTTTTGATACCTATGTTCAATAATTCCCATAAATTCTACTTAAGCCTTATTTTTATCATAGATCTCAAATATCAATTCAAATCCATCAAATAAAATCAAGAAATCATAGTTCAACATATACCCTTCATTTTCGAAAATTTAGGAACATTAGTATATGGTTAAATTAAATTCCTATAAATTCATTTTACACATTATTCATATCCCTAAGCATAAATATCATATCAAATTCATCAATAAAAATCAAAATCATCAAGTTCCCATCACATGAGATTTTCGAAAATTTTAAAAATTGTACAAACATAATTTAACTTCTAATTTCTTCATTTATATGATGTTTATAAGCATTCCTAAACATATATCTAAGCTTAATTCAATCATATCATAACATAGAAATCATATTCAAAAATTAGGGTTTAAGTACCATTCTTTAATTTTTCAATTTCATGCATTTTAACAAATTAAATCCATAACACATGTTATTCTAACTCTATAAACATAATTAAATCAATACATATAATAAAAATGAAACAAATCATCCATCCTCAACATTTCTAAATTTTCGAAAATTATACAACATTTAAACATAGTATTTATCAATTTAATTAATGAAAACTTTGCATAAATGAGGTAATTACCTTGCTAGGAGTATTTAGCCCTTAATTCCAACCTTGATTATGGTTTAAAATTGAAAATACAAATTTTTGTGTGTTGGTAGGAGGTTGCGAAAATGGGGAAAATGGGAGGTTGGGGATGATTTATTATATGTATAAAATTCTAGAAGCTTAATTTAAATTTAATGTACATTTGTTTAAAATTTCCAAGCAATTAAACACTAATTTCAATAAATATTATATTTACACTCCAAATTTTCTAATTCCAAATTTTAGTATAATTTAATTAATAAGATTATATCTCAATTAAATTATAAAATTAAATGCAACTTATATTCATAATTGAATTTAGATTCATATAGCATAATTTAAATCCATTCATATGTTAAAATTCAATTAACCAAAATATTGCTTCTCAATTTGAACATTATGCAAAATAATTCTTTATCACTAATTATTAATAAAACAAATTTATTCAAGACATTTAATATCCTAAATAATATTTTATCTCATTTTATAAGAAAAATAACATACACAATAATTAATGCATTTCATAGCATAATTTCTAATTAATAGCATTTTTCATGCAAACATGCATTAATAAACACACATTTCACATTTAATCACAAATAAACTCATTTCTAATAAATCTCTACATTTTCCAATCTCATATATTCAAATCTTAAATTAATTGAATTCATGCCGATTAATATTTCACTATATCGAATTTTACGAATTCTTAAGGCTTATATAGCTTTTAAACCTTTAATAATGCTTAATTAAACTTTATTAATTACTATAAAATTTTCGGGCTACTACATTCCCTCCCCCTTAAAGAAATTTCGTCCCCGAAATTTTCGTACCTTATTAAATAAGTCGGGATACTTTTCTCTCATTTGATTTTCCAATTCCCATGTGACTTCTTCTGGACCATGGTGTTTCCATTGAACTTTCACTAAAGGAATAACTTTATTCCTTAACTTCTGTTCTTTTCGGTCCAGAATGCTTTCAGGCCCTTCTTCATAACTTAAGTCAACATCAGGAACTATTTCATCATGATGAAGAATGTGTTGTGGATCATAAACATACTTTCTAAGCTGAGATACGTGGAAAACATCATGCACGTTAGCGAAGTTTGGAGGCAACGCTAACCTATAAGCTGCAGGCCCAATCCGTTCCAATATCTCATAAGGTCCAAGAAATCTGGATTTAAGTTTCCCTTTTATTCCAAAACGGTGAACTCCTTTAGTTGGGGAAACCTTAAGAAAAACTTTATCCTCGGTTCAAACTTCATTTTGCATTTACGATTATCAGCATAGGACTTTTGTCGGTCTTGAGCTTCTTTCATTCTTTGTTTTATTTGTCGTACAATTTGAACCATTTCTTCAATTGCTTCTGGGCCAAGAATCTTCCGTTCTCCTACTTCGTCCCAATACAGAGGTGATCTGCACTTTTTACCATAAAGTGCTTCATAAGGTGCCATGCCGATCGTAGCTTGATAACTGTTGTTGTAAGCAAATTCGATCAATGGTAAGACTTGTTCCCATTGATCTCCTCGATCAAGCACCACTGTTCTAAGCATATCCTCCAGAGTTTGAATTGTTCTCTCGGTCTGACCGTCTGTCTGCGGATGAAAAGCGGTACTAAAATTTAATTGAGTACCCAATTCTTTTTGAAAAGTAGTCCAGAACCGAGAGGTGAATTTGGCATCACGATCTGAGGTGATTGAGATCGGCACTCCATGTAGTCGAACAATTTCCCGAACATAAATCTGTGCCAACTTATCTGCTCCATACGTTATCGGAATTGGAATGAAATGAGCGCTCTTGGTTAATCGATCAATGATTACCCATATGGCCGTATTTCCTCGTCTAGACTTGGGTAAACCAATTACAAAATCCATAGCGATGTGATCCCATTTCCATTCAGGCACTTCAAGAGGCTGTAACTTTCCGTATGGTCTTTGATGCAAAGCTTTTACTTGTTGACACGCTAAACACCGTTCGACATAGGAGGCAATGTCTTGTTTCATCCCCGTCCACACAAACTTTTGTTTAAGATCCTGGTACATCTTCGTACTTCCAGGATGTGCCGCATATGGAACCTTATGAGCTTCATTCAAAATTTCATTTTTCAATTCTGTATCGTTAGGTACGTATATGCGATTACCAAACATAATCGCATTATCCCCAGCTTCATGATATTCCGGAAAATTTCCCATTCGAATCTTTGCTCGTAGAGTTTCGAGTTGTTTATCTCTTCTTTGCGCTCGATGTCTGAGTTCTCAAATCCGGAAGTACCATCAATGACGCTACAATTCCTTGAATATTTCGGGGAGGTAACACGGTTTCCAGCTTCATTCTCTCGAACTCTTTTAATAATTCTCCTTGATCCGTTAAAAGAGTTCCTAATTTCTCCTGACTTTTCCTACTCGGGCGTGCGCTACGACATTAGCTTTTCCGGGATGATACTTGATCTCACAATCGTAGTCTTTGACCAGCTCGAGCCATCTTCGTTGTCGCATATTCAAATCTTTTTGTTCAAAGAAATACTTCAAACTTTTGTGGTCCGTGAAAATCTCACATCTCGATCCGTATGTATAATGTCTCCATATTTTCAATGCGTGGACCATCTGCTGCGAGCTCCAGATCGTGAGTAGGATAATTGTTTTCATGAATTTTCAACCGTAGGTGAGCGTGTCGACAACCTTTCCTTCTTGCATTAAAACGCATCCTAATCCATTTCTCGACGCATCCGTGTATATGGTATAATCTTTTTCTGGATCAGGTATAGTTAGGATAGGAGCGTTGGTCAATCTTTCTTTGAGTTCTTGAAAACGTCTTCGCGTTCGAGTCCATTGAAATTTTATCCCTTTCTTGTTGATTCGTCATTGGTTTAGCAATTTTGGAAAATCCTCAATAAATCTTCTATAGTACCCGCTAAACCCGAAAACTACGAATCTCATTTGGAGTCGTGGTGATTTCCACTCTGAACTGCTTGGACTTTGGCGGTGGTCCACTTTAATTCCTTCACGAGACTATATGCCCTAAGAAATTTACTTCTTCACCAAAATCACACTTGTTGAACTTGGCATATAATCTCGTGCCCTTAGCTTTTCCAATACAATTCTCAAATGCTCCTCGTGTTCTTGTTCGCTCTTTGAATAGATTAAAATATCATCGATAAACACTAATACAATTTATCGAGATATTCATGGAATACGCGTTCATGAGGTCCATGAACACACCGGAGCATTTGTTAGTCCAAACGGCATCACTACAAATTCGTAGTGTCCGTATCGGGTCCTAAAAGCGGTTTTCGTATATCCTCGGTTTTATCTTTACTTGATGGTAACCCGATCTTAGATCGATTTTAAAATACCTTTGCTCCTTTCAATTGGTCGAACAAGTCGTCAATTCGAGGCGGATATTTATTCTTCAATGTCACCTTATTCAATTCTCGATAGTCGATACACATTCTTAAGGTGCCGTCCTTCTTTTGACGAATAACACCGTGCTCCCGGTGGCGACGCGCTTGGTCGGATAAATCCTAAGTCCGAAGTTCACAGTAATTGGACTTTCAATTCTTGCAATTCTTTAGGAGCCATCCGATACGGTGCTTTAGAAATTGGGCGGATCACGGCTCAAGATCGATCGCAAATCCAATTGTCGATCCGGCGGTATACCGGTAATTTTTCCGAAATACGTCGGATATTCTCGAACAACCAAAGACATCCTCAATCTTCCTATCCTTCTTGTCTTCCTTGTTTAGGCATACAAGATAGGCACGATTTTCACATCTTATCAACCTTCTACGCTGCAAGGTCGATATCACATGTATCCTTCTTCTTCTCTCGTCGATCCCATAAAAGCACGTGGGTTCTTTTCACGTGGTTGAAATGCGATTTCGTTGTTCACAACGAATCGCTATGCAAATTTTCCGTTAACCAATCCATACCCAAGATAATATCTACGTCCCACATGCATAAGGCGTAATGATTCAGCTTTTAACTGAAGTGATCCTAACTCGAATTCTAAGTTAGGACATACTTTATCAACTACTGTCGCCCCACCTATTGGAGTAAGTACTTTGAACCCTACTTCAGATGATTCTACGGGAAGTTCAAGATTATCTACGCATGCGGTAGAAATGAAAGAATGCGATGCTCCCGTATCAAACAAAACTATAACAGGTACACCTTTTAACTGGGCCATACCTGTTAGATTTCCCGTACTCTTTTCCGATTGCTTTTGCTTCAAAGCATACGCATGCTGATGTTGAGGTTGAACTTGTAGAGATTGAGATGACGTCTGCTGAGCTGAAGCTTCTGGAATTGCAATCATTTGCGGTGGAGGTAGTTGATAGCGAGGAGGTTGTGAATATCCTGTCATTGCTTTCACAGTTTGAACAGGTCGAGAAGATTTCCCTCGTTCTCCTCTTCCGGCCACATTCGCTCAGATGGACAAAGGAAGCAAAGTGACCGTACTGCCCACACGAATAGCAAGTGTTACTCCCACTCCGACATAAACCGAAATGTGTACGGTTGCATTGAGGGCACATGGGTGGTCTTATCGATTCTCGAGAAAAGAATGGTTGTCGGTGGTCGGTGGTCGGAATGATCTCGACGCTGGAGCTCGCTTTGAAACGGTCTTTACTTGAATTTCCTCGCATCTCCCATTTTCTTTTTCCTTTATATTTTGTTCCATTTGGGAGGATTTTGTTGATATAATTCCTTGTGGTACGCCAACATTAGTCTCAAGAAGATGCTTTTCAACGAATCTCCATTTCCATATCCAACGCACGGTTAAGAGTTTCTGCGTAAGACATAGGTGGTTGAGCGGCTAAAATAATTCGGATTTCAGGTCGTAGTCCAGAACGAAACATCTCAGCCATCTTCTCATCTGTTTCTACTTTATAAGGTGCATATCTCGGATAATGTACAAAATTCCGGTCGTACTCATACGCTCCTATTACCTTGTTTCAAATTCATAAATTCAATTTCCTTCGCCTCCTATAGCTTCGAGGAATGAACTTAGCATACGATTCTTCCTCGAACTGCTCCCATGTAAAGTTGCTAATTGCTCGGGGTGAGGTTTTCACACGGCCTCCCACCGAAATCCATGTCCTTTCATCGAAAAATTTATGCACAAACAAACATTCTTGATCGTTGCATTCCAAGAACTTAAAGATTCTCTCAATAGTTCTTACCCACTCTTCGACTTGGCGGACTACCACCTCTGTGAAGTTAGGTGGGTTTTGACGAAGAAAGAGTTCAAATTTTTCGATTTGGTGGAGAGGGTTCACGATTTGGAAAGTTACGAGGTGTTGCTTCACTATCTCTTTCTTCCAAACTTGTATTTCTTCTTCTTGAGGCATACTAATACCAAAAGAAGAATATTATTGTCACAAAGAAGCTGATAAGATAT
Organism: Salvia rosmarinus; assembly: GCA_036937905.1. NCBI lineage: Eukaryota > Viridiplantae > Streptophyta > Magnoliopsida > Lamiales > Lamiaceae > Salvia > Salvia rosmarinus. The sequence continues at coordinate 17,986,598 of CM072824.1, read as the reverse complement.
CACAACAAGGAAATAAGGTTTCAAATTATAGTAAAGCACAATCATCACGAGTTTAAGGACCCAACAACATGAGAAACAACAGAGATATACGACATATTATAATTTACAAAACAACAACAAAATAAGCAAAGATGTTATAGGTTACAAAATTGCCTCGGTGAGGACTTTACAAAATAAGTTAGTTTCACGACATCGGGTGGTAGTTACGCTTGCCATTCTAACTATCCTACCTAGCTTTAAACATATTTCTCTTATCTATCTATGTCTTCATCGTGGTCTTCCTCGGGTCCTCTTCGATTTCTCTTCCGGCTCTTCTTCCTTTTATCTTCGTGAGTATGAGCATGATCGGTGACCGAGTGAGCGGCCTCTCCGGCAAAAGAAGGAAGGATCGGATAAAGAGGGCATTTCACCAACCGCTATAGGGTCTCACATAAAGTGCCAATGATAGTGGTTGTTCAAATTCTGGCTACCTCGGTGGAAGACATAATTAAAGGTATTTCAGGAAGAGGAGATAAAGGTGGTGAAGGAGTTTTTAGTGCAAATGGCTGTTCAAATAGATCTAAGTCATCTAGGGTCCACTGAGGTCCAAGAGGAAAAAGACTATCGCTATCAGAACAGGATTCAGAAGGAGGACTAGAAATGACAACCTCACGAAACATAGGTTTAATTTCTCCCAATTTTGGATGAAGAAAATCATCTAGAATCTGATGAACTGCTGGAATAAATTGATCAAAAGGACGATATGGTAACTCAGGGGGATCTCCTATTTTTCGATAATGCCTTTTTATAAGGTCTACGAATCGGTCGAGATTACGAATGATGCACTCCATATCAATATGTACATAATTCAAAGTCGTTTGATGCCCATCCCCGCCAAGAAGGAGGTAAAGCATTAACCAATGCGAAGTCTATCTAACTCGATCCATTGCATTCTTTAAACCGATCTCCACAAAGATCATAAACTGCTTGAGAGCAAATGGCGATGTTGCTCCTCTCGATTCTAAAGGAAAGAAACTATCGACGTTGCCTAATCCAAATGGCCTATTATCAACATTCTTTCGAGCAACAACCCTTCCTCCGCACCATCCTATATTCAAATATAATTTTTATACTAATTAGAAACAGCATAATCACATATCATTTATTTTCACACATACCATCTAATAATGTTCAACATAATCACCTTTCATTCAATATACACATTACTTACAGCTTACTTGCCTGGTTGAGCTGAAGAGATGGACTGGAACATTGAGCCTTTACCAACGACTCAAAGGTTTACAAGAGAGGTTGGCTCAAAGAAAGAAAATTTAGAGGATCAAAGCGAAACAATGCTCTGATACCACTCTGTCACGACCTGACTATTTAATTACTTAATTAACCAAATAATCAGGTCATGACTGGTTTAATAATCGATAATCTCTTATTAACAATAATTGTTAGGGAATAGATTTTAAAAAAAAAACAAACGGACAGCATAACATTTGAAAATGAAATAAGCCAACCTGCACTCAGAAAGTATCCAACTACGGCAATTATCAAAATGAGGACACAGCCTCACCATTTATATAAAAGGTTTCAAAATATTTACATGGTTTATCAAAAGTACGGTTTCAAAGTTTCAAGGTTCTAGCAGCAGAAGATTAATGAATATCATGTATGAAGACATGATATTCAGACATAATCAATCAAAATAAAAGATCAAGATGATATCTCAGCTCGGTTTACCAGCCACACCTCCTTCATACTCAACCTGCATAATAAAAACAGTTTGGAGGGCATGAGTACCAGAAAGTACTCAGTGGATAATGCCAATCTATCTTTCAAAATTAACCATTTTGTTCAAGAAAAGCCTTTCTTTCAAATAGCAGTTCATAAGACGATTGATTTAGTGATTCATAAGAAAATTTCACATAATATCATGTCACCACACTTTATTTTGAAACATACCGGCATAACATACCCGAGTTGGTCCCGAAGGATCACAACCACGGTCATACCCTATCTACGTCATTCGGTAAAGGGAAGTAGGCCTCCTTCCCAATACCATGGCCGGCCTACATTTGCAAGCTCACAGCCATCTACCTGTGCACAGTAATTCACATTTTCCTACCGCAGATAGGTAATTGCCGTCATACCCACAATGTGGTAAAACATTTAGCATGATTATCATGTGGTGATCAAATGTTTTCACAAGAAATCAAACTCATAACATATCATATGTTTAGCTTCAAAATAAAGTTCGTAATGCATTACCCACCTCGTGACGTTCAATCCAACAGGTTTGGTTCTTCGTTCTTTACTTCTCGATTTCCCTTGCTGGATCCTTAAACATAAAGATTATGATAAATCTTTAGTAACCTTCCTTTATAATTTAGATATATGTTAACAACTATCAATTAACATATAACTTGTTTTATTAACGTCTAATTCTACCGAAATTTCGGCAGAGTAACATCTGTAATATGTGTAGCCCAAATACACCAAACTACACCAATCTTATCCCAAACTCCTCAATATCATCATCATATCATCAAACATACATTTAGGAACCTTATACATGAGTAATATCATCTAATTCAACGTTAATCGCCTAAGGCGATTTAACTCGATATATATATACATTTCGACATTTTGAACATCTACCACCTATAAATTATCAAATATCACATAATTATGTTAAATTAACATCATTGATCATTAATTCATGATCCATTCAATTATAGATCCATTATATCACATATGAACATAACTTTAACCTAAACTTTAATTTTGTAACTTTTGATACCTATGTTCAATAATTCCCATAAATTCTACTTAAGCCTTATTTTTATCATAGATCTCAAATATCAATTCAAATCCATCAAATAAAATCAAGAAATCATAGTTCAACATATACCCTTCATTTTCAAAATTTAGGAACATTAGTATATGGTTAAATTAAATTCCTATAAATTCATTTTACACATTATTCATATCCCTAAGCATAAATATCATATCAAATTCATCAATAAAATCAAAATCATCAAGTTCCCATCACATGAGATTTTCAAAATTTTAAAATTGTACAAACATAATTTAACTTCTAATTTCTTCATTTATATGATGTTTATAAGCATTCCTAAACATATATCTAAGCTTAATTCAATCATATCATAACATAGAAATCATATTCAAAAATTAGGGTTTAAGTACCATTCTTTAATTTTTCAATTTCATGCATTTTAACAAATTAAATCCATAACACATGTTATTCTAACTCTATAAACATAATTAAATCAATACATATAATAAAATGAAACAAATCATCCATCCTCAACATTTCTAAATTTTCGAAAATTATACAACATTTAAACATAGTATTTATCAATTTAATTAATGAAAACTTTGCATAAATGAGGTAATTACCTTGCTAGGAGTATTTAGCCCTTAATTCCAACCTTGATTATGGTTTAAAATTGAAAATACAAATTTTGTGTGTGTTGGTAGGAGGTTGCGAAAATGGGGAAAATGGGAGGTTGGGGATGATTTATTATATGTATAAAATTCTAGAAGCTTAATTTAAATTTAATGTACATTTGTTTAAAATTTCCAAGCAATTAAACACTAATTTCAATAAATATTATATTTACACTCCAAATTTTCTAATTCCAAATTTTAGTATAATTTAATTAATAAGATTATATCTCAATTAAATTATAAAATTAAATGCAACTTATATTCATAATTGAATTTAGATTCATATAGCATAATTTAAATCCATTCATATGTTAAAATTCAATTAACCAAAATATTGCTTCTCAATTTCAAAATTATGCAAAATAATTCTTTATCACTAATTATTAATAAAACAAATTTATTCAAGACATTTAATATCCTAAATAATATTTTATCTCATTTTATAAGAAAAATAACATACACAATAATTAATGCATTTCATAGCATAATTTCTAATTAATAGCATTTTCATGCAAACATGCATTAATAAACACACATTTCACATTTAATCACAAATAAACTCATTTCTAATAAATCTCTACATTTTCCAATCTCATATATTCAAATCTTAAATTAATTGAATTCATGCCGATTAATATTTCACTATATCGAATTTTACGAATTCTTAAGGCTTATATAGCTTTTAAACCTTTAATAATGCTTAATTAAACTTTATTAATTACTTTAAAATTTTCGAGCTACTACAAGCCCAGAGAAGCCCCCAGACAGGAATAATCTCTCCGCAAAGGCGCGGAGCATATCCCCTTGCGAGCTCGCCACCTCGGCTTCCCGACGGCGAGCTCCCTCCACTTCGGCCTTCATCCGACCGACTTCGACCTCGGCCGCCTGCCTCGCCTCGCCACCGCCTCGCCGCCTGCCTCGCCTCCGCTGCCGCCAGCCACGGCCACCACGGCCACGGCCTCCTCCTCAGCATCCCGAGCCTTGTCCTCGGCCTCGCACACTTCTTGAACGAGGAGGGTCTTCTCCTCCTCCACCTCTCGAGCGAAGCGGGACACTCCCTCGAACTGGATAACATCGCCTTTCAAGTACTCTGTCACATGGATGGAGGCCTTCGCCAGTTCGGCCGTCACGCGCTCGACCCCCTGTGCAATAAAATATCAGGTCAGGAACACAAAAATAATAACTTACTCTACAATGCACAAGAACAAAAACACTACCTCGGGAAAGATACGAGGTGTAGATTGCGAGCCGAGGATCTCGCACTCGGATCGACGGGAACCGTGGACTCAGGGACCGCATGCCTAACCGTGGGATCAGGGAACGCATGCCTAATCCTCTTGAATCGCTTGAGAGGCACGGCCGGAGGAGACTTCGGGGCATCCTCACTCCTCTCAGGGGAGTCCTCGGCGACGTCCTTTAACGCCAACGTTGGGATCTCCGAACTGGAGCTCGATCCTTTCCTTTTCTTCTTCCCTCCAAGCAAGTTCACTGCAGGGGAATAAGCGTCAGGGCAGAACGACAAAAAATGAAAGCAACTATATAACAAATACAGGAGTAGGGCCTCACCCCTCGCCGGCCCCACCACGGTAGCAGGGTCATAAGGGCTCAGCCCGGAAGTAGCGAGCTCGGCCTCGGAAAACTCTTCATCTACGAGGCCGACCTTGTCCAAAGCCTCCTCAAAACTACCGAGGCTAACATCAGAGGCTGCGTCCGCCAACTTCTCGGTTTTCCAGATGAATTCAAGGACTCGTTGAGCGGCGAAGAAGAACTTCTTCCGCGGTTAGAGATCTTCAACTTTGTCTTTACTTTAAAGTCTGCGACGGTGATAAGTAATACCACCCGAGCTAGCTTTAAATGAAAACCCGAGGACGAGCCCTGTGGTAAAGGAAAATTATGCCTATGGCAGAGATACCAAGGCCGCTTAGATGCCGAAAGGAATTGGGCATTATTTGGGCAGAGGTATGCCGAACATCCGTGAAGTTCGACATACACGGAAGAAAAGGATATGAAGACCACCCTTCAGCCGTCCTCAGAAACATCACGAAACCCACCGGTGGAGCACAGCCCTATCCACCGGACGGGAACAAGGAACTCAACAGATTCAGGAATAAAATACAAAGAAAATTCCGATATAGCAGAGGCATCTAACGTTGAAGGAATGGAAGACACTTTACCATAATCCCTAAAAGGCGGGAACACTACTCTACGCAAAGAAGGGGGAAGCGATGTAAAGGTATAAACTTCTAAATCCTCAGAAGTGGACACAGCAACCACATGGCCACTATGACTGTGGGAATCTTCAGTGAAAGTAGGAGAAGAAGAAGCCATTAACTTACTGGTTTCTGATATAAAATCGAGGAAGATGATGAACACGGCAGATGCAACAATGGCGACAGTTGGGCACTTTTCAATTTTGCGGAAGTTATTTTGGAATTTTTGAATTTAGGAATGAGCAAAAGTGATAGGCGAAAAGGCGTATCATGGAAGTTATTCTCCCAATATGCGCTTTATCGGGAATCAAACCGCTGCCACATTAAATGCGCATTAAATGCTAATAAGACATCCCGTGTTCAGCCTCGGCATAACGCCTCGTCAGGTGAAGCCAACCCGAAGACCTCGGCAAAACGCCTCGTTAGGTAAAGCCAGTCAGAAGACCTCGGCATATGCCTCGTCAAGCGAAACGTCAGAAGACCTCGGCATATGCCTCGTCAGACGAAGCCAGTCAGAAGACCTCGGCAAAACGCCTCGTCAGGTGAAGCCAACCCGAAGACCTCGGCAAAACGCCTCGTCAGGTGAAGCGGTCGAAGACCTCGGCATATGCCTCGTCGACGAAGCGGTCAAGACCTCGCAAAACGCCTCGTCGGTGAAGCCCGACCCAAAGACCTCGCATAACGCCTCATCGTGAAGCCGGCACATACTGAAGTCAAGATAGAAGGATAACTACTAGATCGATCGCGCTCCACTTCGTCATAGACACATCTCTGGTGAATTACAATCCCCCAAACCCATCACGACCTCGCTTCTGCGTCTTTTTGGGGGATATGATAGGATACGGCCCAACTCTCAGGCCCAAGCATCAGGCCCAATATAAATAAGCCTGACATGAAGCTCGGCCCAAACGAGTCCAGCCCAAGAAGGCCCCTAAACCAGTGGGAACGCAGAAGATTCGGTCATATCTAAGAAAATCCTAATTAGAGAAGAGATAGGATTCAAATCCTATCTTAGAATAGACCTCGGATTCGAGATCTAGGTCATGATAATTGTGTATAAATAGAGACTAGATTAAACAGAAAAGGATCATCTACAATTCTTGTAATCACTCCTCATATTATCAATACACGAATACTCTCTCTCTCCCCGTGGACGTAGATCTTATTCATAGATCGAACCACGTAAATCCTCGTGTTCTTACTGCATTTATTACCTTGCTAAATTTAGATCGATCACCTTCCTCTCCTTCATTACAAGATTGAGGTAAGTCCCCATGATGAAGGTTTTATGCCTCTTGTGGAATCGGAAGTTGTAGTAACGCCTCTCGTCGCTGCCTACTGGTTGGAAGGAAAGCATCTGGGTCTCGGCGACGTGCTTGCCGAAGGACCACCACACCTTGACGCCGGCGTGCTGATAGCCGACCTCCTCGTTGTCGTCCATGCTTAGAGAGATGACCTGCGTGCTGTCCCTCACCGCGTCGGCCTTGAGGTAGCGTGCCTGGGTGGCAGAGGTGGAGCTCAGGTAGGTCTAGATGGCGGCATAGACGTCGCTCCGCTTGAAGTGCTCGCCGGTGAACTCGTTGAGGTGATCTGGATGTAAGGGGAGAGGAGGTTGAAGAGTTTCTGAGAGTGTTTCTGGACGGGATTTTTGAGCTGACGAGGGAGATTTTGTTCGAAGATTGCCTCAAGAACATCAAACTGACCTCATTTTTTGTCCTTTTTTTATTAAATCTTGTAGAAAGGTTGAATTATACAAAGGTCAAATATATGATGTTCGGCAGAGAAGTAAAGAGAGAATTCTTTTTATGTTTTCCAGTGTTAACATGTTTGTTATCTATGTGAATGCGTGACATGTCCTTGTCTAAGTATTTGCAACATTTTCACACATACTTTTCATTTTTCTTCTAGTGCTTTTTATCGCCCCGCATGTATGATGATGAATTGATGATATAAATAAGTTTCTCCAATAAGCAACGAGTGAAAGAGAAATACATTTGTTTATACCCACAAATTGACTTAACGATAATTTTAGTCCAAACTTCAATTCATACATATAATTTAGTGACAACTTTAGTCCATATTTAATTAATACATTATTCAAAGTTTATAAATTGATTTATGATAAATATTACCTAATTAATAACTCCTGGAATCGAAACTCTAGTTCATAACCAAATATTAGGTATGCCATTTTCAACTTTATAAATTAAAGGATAAATATCAATTTATGTCTCAATGTTCGCGATTTTTCACTTAGTGTCCCAACGTAAGCATATTGTTGTTTTGGTCTCTAATGTTTCAAAAAAATTCTATTAATGTTCTGACGATCAATTTTTGGCATACAAACACTTACTCGGAATTCCATGTTACACTCTATATCAGTATAAAAATAAAATAAAAAAGGTCGAAAAACTCATCCAAAACGACATCATTTTATTTTTCTTTCATAACCTCGATTTTTTTTACTTCAACTTCAATCGGAGCGGTCCTCAACAGGAGCTACGAGCTTCTTGAGGAGATTGTGTTTTTTTGTTTGCCTTAGAAATATGCAATTCATTGAAAAGACCGGTTACCGGTACATGCTAAACCTTGTTATCATAGTATGCATTTACGATGGCTAAGTCTTCTTCCCACTTTAACGTGGATGAGCCCTTTCTCACCGACTTGGGTTTAGATTTGTTTGGTATTCCCTTATATTAACGTCGATGAAAAAATGGAATGACATTGTTTTGGAGAAGTTTTTTCACGTTTGATTTTCATCTTTATATTGACGTGGAGTCTAACATGGAACTCCGACAGCTATATAAACATTTATGTGCCGAAAATCGATCATCAGGATATTAATAGAAATTTTCTAAAACGTTAGGACTAAAACAACAATACGCTTACGTTGGAACATTAAGAAAAAAATCGCAAAACGTTGTGACATAAACTAATATTTATCATAAATTAAATGAAATGGATATTCTGCAATCTACATCATCAAAATGACATTATTTTATGTGTTTGCATTGTATTATATTAAAGACATAAAATGACGTCTTTTTTTTATGACATGGAATATCTCAATCCTTCACGTTATGTCACACGTAAAAATTTGACTGTCAATTAAATTCGAAAATCACTAACGGATTAAAATGATCGTTTTATAAAACTTGAATATTGCATTAATTGAAGTTGAGATTAAAACTACCACTAAGTGGCTAAAACAAAGCATTTCCGCAAGAGAAAATCATGGTTGCGGCGACATAATTGACAAAGTTGTTTCTACAAACCTCTGGTAAAAACTATTATTACTTATACCTGTTAAGGTACAAAATTTAGAGGCAAGCTAAGCCTGCTCTGTAATAATCTGTGTTTCTTGAGGAAACAGTTTCTAAAACAAGCCTTCATGTACGGTGATAGCCAACGCCTAAAATTAGCGAAAAATTGCTCAACGCAACGTTGGCCTGAGGACATCACTTGTACCAGCCGGTGAGGAGCCACCGGAGCAAGAAGCAGAATCCACAGCATATAGCCTATATCAAGAATATCATCAACTGATGCCATAAGGTCTAACGGGAATATGTGGGATGATTAAGAGAGAAAAGTTACCTGGAAAACCAAGAGTAGAATACAGAGGGACTTCTCTGATCTTTGGCCAAACTGTCGGAGAAATAGGTTGACTAGAGTTCCGTCATTGGTCCCGGTTAGTAGGCCGGTCTGGGGGTCGAACCTGGAATGATGAAGTACATCAGAAATATACATTCTGAAACATAAGCAACCAGAAAAGCAATGGAAACCTACTTTGGCAGCCGATGTCGTGGGCAAGGTATAATGCCAGCCAGCTGAGAAAAAGAGAGAAGAAAAAAAGGCATTGATCAATACATTTTCTTGTGTATGTATGAGAGAGAGAGAGAGAGAGAGAGATGGAACCTGTGGAAGCGAAAGCAGAAAGTTCAGGACTTGTGGAGCAAAGAATATCAGCAGTGTTTCGCTGAAATGGAGATAATTAGTTGAAAGCTTAATTTATAATGAAAGAATATACAAAAAAGAAAGCATGATCACACTATTCATTAAGATTAAATGACAAATAAATATCAAATAAATTAATTTCATTCACATGAAACCAGTCAATCATGTTGAAGAATTTATCCAAAAACAATGGAAATCATAATTCACTGACATCCTTTATGAAAACACACGAACATAGGCTATTTGAAGAAACAACCATAATGAACTGCAGTGAGTTTCAAAAAGGACAAACTTGTGTCTTGCATACGACTTAAATTTCTAGCAGTGATGTAAGTTATGAGAGTCAGAGACACCTAAAATGGCCTAAAATGCCGACAACAGCCATAGTCATTCCAGCAAAGTAAGTGTATGTGTCCCCTACGAAAACTGATGATGGGTACCTACGAAAAGATGAAGACCGAGTTAGCTCCTGAAGACATCTAATTCTACGTTCAAAGAGAAGAATCATCAGTACCAATTAAAAGAAAGTAAAGCTAAAGAAGTTGCAAGCAAGGGTTGAACAAGGTAAATGGAGAAAACATGTGCTTGTTTATGTTCCAGATCAATTGCTGCCCCAATTTGCATGACGTTATGTATCAAGATCTGCAATGAGCAATTTGTTAGATTCAATATGACCACTCAAATTGGAATGATATAGACAAGATTTTTGGCTTACAGCACAAGCAATAACGACTGTCTGTCCAACTTCGAGGCCATTAATACCCGCATGAATGTTAATTGAATTCGTGCAGAACACAGCCAACAACCCCATGTAGAGCTTATATATCCACCCTAATAGCGAAGAGGAAATGTTAGAGAAAAGGGAGCATGTGACATTTGAGCATAATATGGGCAGAACATCAAAGTTGCGGAGTTCTAAATATAACTTTATCAAATCATTTATTTATATCATTAAATAGATCACCTAAATCTAAAATATCAAGTCCAACATATGGAACAAGTGGCTTTGGTATGATTATAGTTGTATGCCCAGCATAAGCCATCAACAATGGAAGAGCAGCAATAGATGGTAACACCAGTTTCCTGTCTTCAAAATTACACGAGAGGAGATAAGAATCTGCCGTAGAGGTCATTCCAAAAATAAAGCAGGAGCCATGTATAGAAAACTCACACTCTCCAAGGTACATCAAGAACGTCATCAACAAAACCAAGCAGAGTGATGAAGCAGATTGATGCTAGTGCAGCATTGTATTCAACTAGCCACTTAGAAAAAAGGAAACACATTACTCTCTAACCAAAATTGCCGTAATAAAGCTCAGATAGAACAATGTGGAGGATAAAATAGGAACGGTATATTCAATTTATAGGCAAAAGTAGATTGAAGAATGTACTAGTTTGTCCGCTTTCATTATAGTTCCTGATAAGGAAACCCTTGCGTAATTCACCATTCGACTCTAAAGAGCCTTCCCAAACCATCTTGGAATATAGCATATTATATGTATACTGAACATTCAGAGGGCTAATGCAGAGACGACAGAGCTTGTATATGATGCCTAATTTCCAAAACTGGGAAGGTAGATACTTAACATCCTTACAACTAAGAGGGCATTTATTTATCATGATAAAATAGATTAATAAAACATACGATTGAGTATTTGAAAATAAGATTGTCAAACAAGTTCAAAATTGATCAATTCATCATCAATTCATCAAAGAAAACGATGGATTAGCTTGGATTATTTTATTTTTATATATCAATCCTATCATGGAAAGTAAATGACTCTAAAGGTATTACAAAAGTAGGAAAGCATTAAAACTTACATTTGAATCTGCAGTGAAGTTGAAATATTGAAACAAGATAGCGACGGCTAGAAAACTACAGCAACAACTATACCCAATGATTCAGGCCTGCATAGCATCAAAACAAGTAATTTGATCAAACCTTTTCAAAAATATGCAGAGTAATATCTGAGTACATAACAATTAGTCACGAATATAATAGCTACGTAGAAAATCCAATCTATTAATTAGGAAATTAGCCCTTGATTAAGGACATAAACAACAATTACACAAAAATTACTCAGAAAACGCCGATAACTATTTTCTAAGGGCGAGTGATGGACCCTCAAATCGCAATCCATAACTGTAATACGCAGAATTTTAGAGGGAGAGAATTAGAATTTCAACCGTATTAAACTTACACTTTAATGGATCCATCAGGGGTGCCCTTCTTGTTAATATCATACCCAAACAAATTCCTCCTCAGCACATACTTTGACGCCACAGGGATCATTCTAACCGTGACGAGGAATCCTATGGCGCTGACGAAAGCGCTGATCAGGATCGATCTTTTAAGCTCATAAACGATCGTGTAGTGCGAGAAAATCAAGTAAAAATACGGAATCGAAAATACGAGGAAGAATTTGAGGATTGTGGCCAGTTTTGCTGGTCGAATTGGGGGGTCTTCCGGCGGGCTTTCGGGCTTGGCCTTCTCCGGGCCGAGCTCCGCAGTTGTTACTGTTGCTGCTGAAGCTCGCTTCCTAGCTGCCATTGCTACGCCGGCTCTCTCTCTCTCTCTCAAATATCTATATATATATATACATACAAGACACGCATCTCTCAGCGAGTTATGTTAGGATATGTGTGTCATAAGTGGGGCAGTGGAGATGAGGTGGCATAGTGTGTTGTACGTCTGCTGCATTGAGGTGTTGTACCCTGGCTGAAATTTTGAACTGAAAATGGAGGGAGAAAAGAAAACCAATTAATCTTATTTAGCCTGTTTGGTAGCTTGTTTCGTCGTGATAACAAAGTTATGTGTATGTTTGGTAGCTGTTTAGTATCCTGCGTCTGTTTGGTAGCTCTGTTTCAGATCCCGTCGCCCGTGTTTTAATGACGGGCTGGTGGATTCGTCTGTTTGGTAGAAACTTTTTCTGACTATTTCTTTAACATTTGTAATCTAACTAAGTGGTGGGTTCTGGCTCATTTGAACAAAGACATTTTAACTGATCAAATCACTCAGACAAAACCTAAACGAAACCTAACTGTATTTAAACCTAACTAACCTACCAAAAGTGGCCTTAGTGAACACATCATTTCCAATAAATTTTGTAGCTGAAAGCAAATTAGAGAACCTAGTATTTTTCCCGTAGGATAGGACTCATTAGAATACGGACCATTAATGTTTTATGAATATAATTTTGAATATTTCTGATATATATAAATTACGTCGTCCATCATAATCGAACATATATCATATAAATTACCGGAGTAATTTCACCAAATTCCCAGTATTTTTATAATTCAAACTCACAAAGTCATACATTTCACTGACTACGCCACCTCAACGGATATGATACTATCAATGATATTGTGCCGAATTTTTTTCACATTGATAAAAATTCATAAGTTCATTTTACAAGAAACCCTTATCTTTCTATCATCTCAAGGCGTTGGCTATGAACTAACCGGAGAAGCACATAATATCTCGACCTAAAGAAGAATCTCAACATCAAAATACAAGATAATTCTTTCACACCTCCTTCATGGCAATGCTACTGAAAATCGAATTGAACGAGCAACGGGCGAGTTCGTGCTCCGGATTCAAGAAACGGGTCACTCTTGATCCCATGTCTGTCCAACGGTTATTGAGTTCGAATTCCACTCTCTCGCGCTCAATACTTTGTAAGGTGCTTTATCATGTTCCTCACCATTCCTCGGTATATGCTTCCTCCGTTGCTGCTCGTTCGCTTGAACCCTCAAAGTCTTGTAGCTCGACACACATCCACCAGATCCGGTAGCTGGGACGTTGCTGTTGTTGTTCCATGCATCTTTAATGTCGGATTCGACGTAATTGTAACAATTATTAGCGTAGTTCCAACTCCAGTTGCTACAATCACCATCCCACGGCACGTACCCATGCCCGCTTCCATTGTTGTATTGCCACACATCGTTGGAGTAACCTTGCCATCCGTCGTTGGAATACCCAGGCCAAGCGGACGGGCCCCACTCGTTCGATGAGGGGCCCCATGGATCGGCATAATTGGCAGAGGAACAAGTGGCCGAGGCGACTAAGTTCTCTTCAGCATCACCCCAGCCTACGGTTGCCAAAACTTGGTCTGGTGCGGCGGAATCACCAAAGATCATGACGGGATCGTGATCATCCTCTGTCTTGGGACTCATAGGCAGGCTCTCGACATCTAACAACAACATCTCGAGATCAGCATCTGAATCCCAATTGATCTTGTCAATGTAAAGATCGGGTCGGGCAGTGATATGTCACAGGATAACCCGTTTTCTTAGCCCAGTATCGTTTTTGGCGTTGCTGAATGCTTCTTCACCTGCAGAGTCGTTCCACTGCATCACGTTATCATATAGGTGCGTAAATCTCTTCATTTGCAGTAATGTCTCCCAGTCCACTGAGCCAACTACTTTGCAAAATTCCTTCTCCCACGCAGGGACGGTAGGCTGCCAAAATCCTGCAGAAAGCAGTGGAGCGGAGAAGCAAATGAAACGTAAAGGAGGAAGCAAAGCAACGGTAAATATAAATGCAAAGAACCTCAATAACCAGAACTATTTCAGAGTAACATCAATTAATAAATCTATATATAAGGTGGGAGAAATAAAACGATTCTAACGAAGCCATTCTGACCGGCAGCCAGCCATGGAAACAAATAAAAATACTAGGAACGCAAGTAATAAACATCTATGAGCTCGATTAAGCAGCATAACGACAACCAGTTACTACATATGCAGATATAAACAAAAGATAGCAAAAGGAGCAGGACGGATAATTAACACTGCAAAGAAGAAAACAAGAAAACTTATAGAAGCATGCAAAATCAAAGGAGTTGATCAATAAGCATTGTAATTCACACTGGACAATTAATTTAAATTTTAAACTGCAACTTATTACTGTTCCTGCATACTCAATCTATCAAGTTCGTAACTTTTCAATCATGAGACGTATAGCTTGTAGTTGTACCCAAAACTAAACATAAGTAGGATTTAGGAGATTCATATCATCAACTAATACTGCATTTAGACTAAACCTTTTTGTTCTATGTAGAAGATGTTGGCAGCAGTGGCCATTAGGCCTGCCATCACCTATATTTCGCACCAACACCAAACACCAATAAACAAGACGAACAGAAGGATCAGAACAACACTAAGAGGGTGTTTCTGAGCTTATAAGCTCTTTAAAACAGCTTATAAGCTCTTTAAAACAGCTTATAAGCTGTTTAGGAACTTATAAGATGTTGCAAAGTGTTTGGCAAAATAAGTTCCTAAACAGCTTATAAGCTGTGAAAATAAACTCCAACAGCTTATAAGCTCCCTTAAAAATAAGTTGCTCAAACCCAACTTATTTTTTCATAAGCTTATAAGCAACCATGAATTTACCAAAATAATTTTATTTTAGTTCGTTATTTCCTACATATACACCACCAACTTCATTTCTCGTCAACTTTATATCTTTAACTCACGATTCTTTCTCTAACTTATAAGATCAATTATCCAAACACTTTAACAACTTATAAGTTCTTAAAACATTACCTCTTATAAGCTCTTGAAACATCTTATAAGCTTTTGGAGCTTATAAGCTCTTTAAAATAAGCTTAGCCAAACACCCCCTAAATCTAGAAAATAAACGGTACATAACGAGTAAACAACCACAATCAAAACACAAATCAACAGCCTAAAACAATGAGACTGAAGAAAAAAACAAAACACACACACACACACTCCAGATACAGTAAAGTATCAACTTCTGTAACCCTTAATTGACAAAAAACTGATCTTTGTCAACATTTGTGGACCCTGCACCTCCTAAATAAACATCACATAAAACCAACTTTTATTTTTTTTACATTCTTAACTAAGTAAAGATTCACAGTACTTCAAATACAACGATAGAACAAAACAAAAAAAAAACCTATAATGAAGAAAACTCGAGGTAAAAAAATTCAGACCATGCAAAAACAAACACTTAATAATAATAATGTAATCAAGAATTCAGACATACCACGCGGCGACTTCCTGTTCTGTGATCTTCTCTGACTATCCCTCCTCCTACCCTCCATGGTATCAATCTCTAAAAAACACTCACACACACACACACACACACACACACACACACACAAAACCAAGAAAGTTTAGTACAATTACCAACAAAAATAGAGAAATAAACAAGAAAACTAATTCATGAACAAGAAAAATTCAGTAGTAAAAACAAGAAAAGAAAAGGAAAACAGATGGGCACCTCTGATTTGGCGTAATGATTCTGTTAAAACGTACAATTTGGGAACTGCGTTCAGTTGTTGGGCCTTTTTGACAGTCACTATTTCAAGAAACTGAGGGAAAAAAGGAGAATAAATCTAGAATCTTCGTTATTTTTTTTCTGGGAAGGGAAAGAAATCAGAGAGGACTTGTTGTCAGAGAAGAGAGATTGAAATGGAGGAAAATGGGAGAAAGGGTTAAATGGATTTTGAAGGGAGGTTTGGACAGTGATCATAAAAGGAAAAACCTTGGAAGAATGTTGAATTCAAACGTAGTTGAAAGCATAAAAAGAAAATATAAAATATGTCAGGGAATTGAACTTACAAAATAAGTAGATAATCAAGGATTGTTGCTCTCTCTCTCTCTACTTTCCATGTGCCCTTGGTGCTCGTATTATTTACATGCTTGGTTTGGTTCTTCAATGATGACTCAGCTACATGTAGAAGTAGTTGCACTATGCCTTTTGACAATCTAAATTTCTTTATTTATTTATTTTGTGATGACATAAACATATATTCAGGGATGAAGACACATGGAGGCAATGGGATGCCCTCATGCCCATGGACCCCTAACTTTTAAAAAATAAAAATAAAAATAAAATTATAATTAATATTTTGTATTTGATAATTAAATCTGTTATAGTTTAGTGGATTAGGATTTTCGACTCTTAATTTAGGAGATTCGAGTTTGATTCCTCCTATATACATATTTTCTTTTCTCTTTTTCTACTTTTTTTTCTTTCCTTTCTCTTTCTTTCCTTTTCTTTTCCTATAATTTATCTTATGTTGATAAAATGCTTTTTTTTCTATAATTTATTTTATATTAATAAAATAAAAGATATATACAGATAATAGAATTTTATATGTAAATTAATATGACCAATCAAACTTTTAAAAAGATAATAATAAATTCATTATATTATTTAAATTATTATTATTTTATAGTTTTATTTTTAAATTTTTTTATTTTATTATCTTTTAAAGTTATAATTAATTGAGTCCCCATGAAACATTTTCTGGCTTCGTCACTGCATATATCCATAGCTTGGATATTTATTTTGGATAAACTTCACAATTTCCATGCAATAGCTCATAAAACTATATGGAAGAAGTAAATTGTACAAGAAACACTGGTACGCGAATTTCTCTTTTTCTTTTTCCTTTTTTTTATAAAATCCTACTCTTGGTTGATTTACATTTAAATTGAGGTGATTTCCGACTATTTATAGTGTTCTTGGTTTTTTGTAATAATTAAAATATCATTAAAGTAAATTGTAGTTTTAATGGGAGAATGTATGTAATTTACATGTAATAAGACTAGATATATGTTTTTCCAATTAATGTTGATAATAATACAAGATATCTTGAAGGCAGCTTATCATCTACCATCTTTTGTCATAATTTGTTTTCTTTAGTTGGGAGACATCAAAATCGGTTCAATTTGTAAATTAATGGGCTTAGTAGCTATTGTTGGGCCATAAATCATAAGCCCAAAACTGTGTTGCTTTTCTGATAAGGGTGATTCTAAACATAGAATCCATTTTACTCATGACAGACCCCTTATTTATAAAAATATTAAAATTATTTATCGATATATAATTTCATCCCTATAGCCCCCAATCATTTTTTAATAAATAATAGCTACATCTACATAACCATAAATTAAATCCTCAATAATTAATAATTCAGTTTTCATAACTTACGTTAAAAAATAGTTGGGACGTATCCCCTCTGCCGTAGCGATCATTATCAAAGCACTCAATGAGCCGGAGCGCGATTGCAAGAAGACCAATAACATCAAGTACAATGAAAATATTAATCATAATATGCTATTAGGAGGTTTTTTTTCTCTGTTATGGAAGTTCCTAAATCACTTCTTTGTTAAATAGCTATTTCCAAATCAAAACTATATGATTTGACATAGCTGGATGCTTGCCTCCATAAACGAATCGATGTTCAGGCATATAACCTCATTTTATAGAAGGATAAATTAATTTGGAGTCCTCACAGGCTTAACTTAGTTGGTTAAGAGCTAGTAGATTTGGAATAATGATCAAGGAACGATTCCTAGCAACCGCAGTGTGGGAGTTTCATCGTCTTTAAGGTGATTCTTTGTGGACACGGAGCAAAATCCTTCTAACGTCTTAACCGTTGAGTCATTGTTATGTAATGTTGGCCCAATTTGCAGCCCAATACAGTCCAATCCCATTTTCTCATCTTATTGTTTACTTAAACCTATTCTGCCACTAACTGGAAAATAGAATAGAGATACACGCGGCCACCCTTTTTTCCTAATTGAGAGATAGTTGCAGTGAGAGAGAAGAAAAAGAATAGGAAATACATTCCTCCTATTCCAATTCTTGGCAGAAGCAGTACTAAGAAAAGCACACGTCCCCAACTTTGATTTTGATAGCCTACAGCTAGAATCAAAATTCCCGTTGGTGATCGTCATTGTCTGTGAGCGGCTGTGAGAGAGGAGTGGGCTGCGATTGCCGAGCCGACGAGATAGCCACTCCCTTTGGTGGAGCCGTGGTTGTATGTGTGCGTCAAAGGAGGAGCCACACCTGAGCCGAATTGTTATCTCTATTTTCTTTCTTCCTTGCTTGTTGTGTGCAGGTGTCGAGAAAGCTACCAAGAACAACGTTGAGTTCTTTGTCGGGGTCGTGGAGGTCTTTGTCGGTGCTGGCGTTGACGACGACGAGGTTGTCCGGATTCACAACAGTGGTATCAGAGCCACGGTTCTTCCTCGTCGTAGTTGGTAAGTCGGGATCCTGGTCTTAGGATCGCGCTCGGGTAAAGCGGCTAAAACCTCTTATTTTTAAAATTCTAGAAAAATGCCAATCGGCGCAGTATAGGATTGAGTTTTGTTTCTGTTTACCAACGTGTCTCTCGTTTGTTAGCTGTGTAATTAAATCGAAAATCTTATTTGCCTTGAGAATATTTTTGCTCTCTGATTTGTATTCCGCTGCATTAAGGCTGATAAAGTTTTCTTGATTTATTGTGTGGCATTATGTCCAGGGCCGGTCCTGACAAATAATGGGCCATGTGCGAAACGACAAAAATGGGTCATTTTTCCACTATGAAGATACAATTGAATATATCTAAAAAGATACACAATATATTATTTATATAAAAATAAAAGAAATTATATTTATAATTATAAAAAATGATTTCTTCTAGCCGTTTTACTTGCAAAGTCATTTATAATATCATTCGTATCAAGATCTTCTAAGATATCTTTTTCAATACACAAAATTGTCAAACTATTTAATCTTTCTTGTGATATCGACAATCTCAAATATGTCTTCAACAATCTTAACTTTAAGAAACTTCTCTCAGCTGATGCTACAGTAACATGCATAGTCAACAAAATCCTATAAGCAATTGCAACATTTGGATAACAATCTGCAATTTTCACAAATTTAAGGATTTCAATAGCAGACATTATATCATTTGGCAAAGTCATTTGCAATATTTTTAATTCCATAAATAAATCATCCAAGTCAACGTCAGATAAACTATTATGAGTAAAAGTAGACTTCAGTTTAACACAACAATTTCTTAATTTATCGTTATCTAATGATTTTAAGATTTTGACATCAAACAAAAAACCAAATATACTTTCAAATGATTGCATTTGTTCAAATCTACATTTTAGAAAAGTAATCGCCATATCCACAACAACTACAAAATACTCAATTCTAAATGACTCTTCAGGTGATAATGAAGCTTCAACACTTTCTCCCTCATCAAATTGTTTTTTCTAGTAATACGACGTTTTGTTGGAAATATTGACTCTATATTCATATTAGATGCAATACTTTTGGCAATCGCCAGACTTTATTCAAAACCATTATTCCTATACTTTTCAAAAAAATGATATTATTCCTTCTAATTGTTTCATCATAGAGTCAATGCACATAGTTTTTTATTGTAACTTCTTACTTACCATTTTTATAGCAAATAAAATATCATACCAAGTAAAAACTCAAAATTTTCTATTGATGCAACTAAACTTTCAGCTTCACTTTTTGACTCAGCGTCATCACAAACATCATATAAGTGTAATAAAGCATCTCTCAATTCAACTGATTGAAATCTAATTGCTTGAACACTTTTTATACGACTTTCCCAACGTGTATTTGATAAATATTTCACAGTTAACCCTTTAGCATTATCAAGTAAAACTTTCCACATTTTAGGAGAACTTGCAAATAAAGTATAAATACATTGTACTACTCCAAAAAAGGAAACTTCTTTAATGCAAGAATAAGCCATATCACTAAGTGTTAGATTAAGAATATGACAAGCACATGGCATGTATAAAGCTCTAGGATTAATATCAAGCAATCTCTTTTGAACTCCTCGGTGTTTTCCTTTCATATTAGAACCATTATCATAACCTTGACCCCTAACATCTTCAATATTAAGATTAAGTGATTGTAACACATTTTGCAATTCATTAAAAAGTCTTAAACCAGATGTATCATCCACTTTTAAAAATTCTAAAAAGTATTCTTTTATTTTCACTATGTTGCATGACATATCAACGATTCGTATTATCAAAGTCATTTGTTCTTGGTGACTTATATCTGGTGTGCAATCAAGAATTACTGAGAAGTATTTTGCTTCCTTAATTTTCTTAATGATAATACTTCTAACATTATCGGCCAAGAGACAAATTATATCATTTTGAATTTTAGGACCAAGATAGTGATAATGAATTTCATTATTTTCGATTCGTCTAATATGATCTTGCATAACAACATCAAATTCTCCAATCATTTCAATCAAACCTAAAAAGTTACCATTGTTGTATTGATAAAGTTTCTCATTAGATCCACGAAAAGTCAAACAATATTTAGAAAGATATTTTATACTTGCTATTATTCTAGTTAAAACTTGTCTCCAATGATCTTTTTCTTTAGAGATTTCTCGTTGTAAGTCTTTGTCAATCGTTTGATTTTTATGTAATCTCAATTTCATTTCATTCCAAGAGTTCATATTAGTAATATGTTCGTAGAATTCTCATGCTCTTGAAGTCGTTTACTAAGATGTTTCCAATCTCTATATCCATCATTTGCTAAGGCACTTTTATTATTTTTATTTTTAAATAATTTACAACAAATGCAATATATTTTATCCACTTGTTTACTATATACTAACCATTTTCGATCTTGCACCTCACCATTACTTAATTTTCTAACATAATGAGTATAAGAAAAATGCTTGAAGAGATTGTCTAAAGGAAATACTAGATTCATTTCTCTTATAGGCCCCTTTTCAACTAAAATATCACGTGTTGAGCCATCAATGTTACTGTAATACCCGAGAATTTTAAAACTTCGATTAATTAATTTATTTAGTTAAATCGATATTCGAGTTTAGAGCGATTAT